>JAVKPL010010226.1:0-41303 GCA_032173675.1 Gastrolobium villosum | reverse complement strand
CATATAAAAAACAGAGCAGATAAAGCTCTTACACTAATTTGCAAGATCAATGAATTGCGATTAACTTCCAAAAAACAACAATTATTGGAGCAAGTGAATATCATTTTTTTTCAAAAATTAACTGATTACATTGTAGTTGAGTTCCAAAATGTATTTTCTGAAGTTTTGAATATAAAAAACTATAATTTAAGAATGGAAATTTTAAGGCACAAAATTACCTTGTTGTCTTTGACAGTAACTTATGCCTTTAAAGGCCTGTCGTGTGGATAAGGTTGTTTCAGGAAATCAACCTTCTTTCCTTTAAATCTCCCACCAAGTAGTATCAGCACTTATTACACAGACCCTGCACGTAAAATAATCAAAATATAAGATTACACAAGCCTATTGACATATTAAGAATGATACATATAACTAACTACATATCCTCAATACATTACTAATAGGAAACCATCAATAAAGCTAACAAAAAAGGTAGCATATATGATTAGTTCAAAAAGATCATACTCACTAGAATATGATAAAACAAAATTATAACAAAATCTTATCCCAAATAGCAATGGGGTAGTTTCTCTGTGTGAGAAATAATCAGCCATAATCAAAACATATTCTCAAAATTAGCAAGTTACATGCATAACAATCAGGACCTCATCTTACCCTTTTAAGGGTGAAGAAGATATACTCACACAAAATTGAACTGATATTCAGAGAAATACAAATCAATATCAATTTATTCATGGCTTTCTATCCAAAACGAGTTCCCTTTCCTTTACTTGAATGGTTGTGGTGCTGTTGAACCATTTTCATCACTTTTGACACATCCATTAAAGGAATCGATACATAGCAAAGCAATAGGAGAATTAAAAAGTAGAGAGCATCAAAGAACAAAACTATCAGAACAATCAGTTTTAAAAGTAATAGCAAATGAAATACAGAAAGAGAAGAAAAAAAGACCAACTTGCCATATTTGCAATCGCTCCAAAATTTTCTCATGAAGGTGCCATGCTCTCTAGAAATTAACCTTAAAAATTCATTTACATCAGCTCAAAACTCTAAACCTCAAAAATGCATTCGCAATCCTAGATTTCATTAGAAAAATTTGGGAACAAAAGAAATGTACCTGAAATTTAACCTTAAAAATCCATCTATATCAGCTCGCAGCTCCAAACTTCAAAAATCCATTTACAATCCTATATTTCATCAGAAAATTTTGGGAATAAAAAAATGTACTTGAAATTTTGAACAAATTTTTAATCATATTGCTCACTAACTTTTGAACATAAAGTTTTTTTTTAATAAAAAATCATCAATGAAGAATTCCAAAATCAACATTTTCACCTATTACACTAAATCCAGTTTAGAAAAATATAAAACCTGAAAAAGAAAAGGAAGTACCAGATGTGTTGGAAAAAGGATGAGATGGAAAGAACAAAAAAATATGGAAGAGAAGAGAAAGAAAAAAAGAGGTAATTAGCAACATGCAAATCATCAAGTTGAAAATTTTCAAGATGGTAATTAGCATTCTGTTCAAAAACCCAAATAAGAGAAGAAGAAGAAGAAGAAAACTAACCCTTCGATTGAGAAAGACGAGGGACGATTTAGAGCTTAGTTTATGCAATCCGACGATTGAAAAAGAAGAGGGACGAGGTACGGTGTGCAAATAGAGATGATGGGCTTTGAAAGATTAGGGTTTGAAAGAGTGCTTTGAGGAAAAGAAAGATACAAAAAGGTTTTGAGAGATCAGGGCTAACTCAATCCAGTGCATTCTTTGAGATGACATGTCCAACAAAAATAAATGGGAGGGAAAATGGTGCGCCAACTATCTTTTGCAGTTATTAATTTAATAATTAAATTTCAACTTAAGCGCCACATGGACCGCCTTTGGATGACACCAAATTTTGGCAGTTAACAATAAACGCCGACAGTACCGCCTCAACATGACAGAAAATGAGGCAGTTTGGTATATTACGTCGTTTGAACTGACGTTGAATATTAATGAATTTTGGCGGTCATTTGAGACGCCTTATGGACGGCTGGTGAATGGAATTTTGTTGTTTAGACAAAACCGCGTAAGATTATTCGACGGGAACTGCCCATTTTGTTGTAGTATACGGGCTCTAGTTTAGATATTCGACCACCCGAGTTCTTGAAGAATGGGCTCATTATTATGGGCATAGAGGCATTGGGCCAGAGCAGATTATACCTAGTTGGGCCTACCCGGGCTCCTAACTTGAAACTTTAAGTCCCCTAACTTGAAGTATCAAGTGAAAAGTACTCAGAGGTTCTAATATGGGTTCGTCTTTGCTTTATAACTCGGATTTATCGAAAAATCATATCACATTAAATGCTTCCTGTTATTGTACGTTACATATGTTACGTGTCATCCCTTGGTTGGTTTTGGTCTTGCCAAATGACGCAAGACAAAATCATTTCCAGATTTCGAAATTCGAAACGGTAATAGCTTAACAAGCACGTTTCTCCATTTTAAACTTTTCACACATCTCTTCATTTGCTCCTCTTCATTTTTTTCTTCTCTTCTTTTCTCTTTATTTCTTTTTCTTGCTCCTCATTCTTTAGATGTTCGATACGAACATGAAGGGTAGATTCAGTTCGTTAGTGTATTGGCTAATTTGAATGAACTTAATCCCTTCTAATAGTATTACCCTTGTATTTATAGATGTTATGTTTAAGATTATTATCAATGAATATGGAGCAGTTATTGAAGTGGTAGATAATTAGCGTGGCATTTGTATAAATCGTGATTTTAGCTATGTATAGTATAAAAGGATCGTGGGTTTAAACCCACGATCTGGGATCTAGTTTTGATATCCGACCACCTGAGTTCTTGATGAATGGACTCATATTATCCCGGGCATAGGGGCATTGGGCCAACACAGGTTACACCAGGCTGGGCCTACCCAGGCTTCTAACCCGGAACATTAAGGCCCCCCAGCTCGGATTATTAAGTGAAAGGTACTTCGAGGTGCTAATATGGGTTTGTCTTTGCTTTATAACTCGGATCTATAGAAAGTTCTTATCACATTAAATGATGTCTGTTATTGTGCATTACATATGTTACCTGTCATCCCTTGGTTGGTTTTGGTCTTGTCAAACAACGCGAGACGAAGTCATTTCTAGATTTCTAAATTCGAAAGGGTAATAGCTTAACAAGCACGTTTCTCCATTTTAAACTTTTCATAGATATCTTCATTTACTCCTCTTCCTTTTATCTTCTCTTCTTTTCTCTTTATTTCTTTTTTTTTGCTCCTTCTGTAGTCATCTTTTTCTTTTTATCCCACCTTTTTCATCATTGTTGTCGTCTTGCATTCTCACTGAAGCATCTTTCACAGTCTTAGAGACTTGTTTCGTCATATTGACATGTAATTTTGTTAAATTTCTCTCGTATACTCATTTCTTGACCTATGTTCTTTAAACTTGTTGGTTGCTGCTTGTATTCTCTATTGCAATTGTATGTATCTTCAGTTATTAAAAGTGTAATGAATACCCAAGGTAGATTAAAAGGTGTTTTAGACCTTTTCGCAGAGCCCCTTTGTTCCCTTTGCCAAATTCCGGGCGAATTAGAGTAACTTTGTGTTCTCGGCCGATTTCTGCTATTGCATTGTCTTTTAATTCAATTTTTGAGTTAAAGTCTAACTATGTCTTTCCTTCTAGGCATGTGCGGAGGAATCACCCCTACCGCTCACTTCCTGCTTCTCGTTTCGCTCTTCCGCCTAACTTGGCTGGCTTAGAATAGGTTAACGAAGAGGCTTTAGGACTTCGTTCATCTTATGAAAATAATTCGGCTTCCCTGCAGTTTGCATTAGGTTCGTTATCTCTCTCATGACTTGATAATTACTTCCTTCTGGGTTGAAGTCCCTTGTGAGAATGAAAGGATCTATTCTCCTTCCTGGCAAGGCGGTGAAGCTTTTTTTTTTGTGTGTATAAATGTTTGTTCTCGGAAGTGGGAATTCGACTACCCTTTTCCGAGTTCCAGACAGAAGTTTTCCATTATCTTGACATTGCACCTTCTCAACTTCGTCCTAACGGGTAGTGTTTTCTTAAAATATTCGAACTGGTTTGCCAGGCTTACAAATTCACATATTTTTCCCGAGTATTTTTTCTGTCTTTTTGTGGTATTTCGCAATGCCATTGAAAAGGGGACCAACAACTACGACTGAGTTTATTTGAAGGCTCGTCTCGGCTTGAAATGGTGTACCATCTTTGAGGATAAATGAAAAAACTTTAAGGAAGATTACTCAAAATTTGTACCGGTGAAGCTCTTTTTTCTACTCCTTCAACTTCCTCTTCTTCTTCTCAAAGTACAATACTTTCTTCCTTTTTCTTGGATCAAGATGGACTTCCTCGGTTTCCACTATCTTAGAACCAAGCTCATTATACCCCTTCTGCACAAGTGTTCCTACGTAATTCAAAAAACCTATCGGACAATGAGTTGGAAACTTACAATTGGTTTAAAAGCTTATCCCATCAATTAGCTAAGGAGCATGCAACTATTGCTCCTCAACCGGTTTCAGTAATTGAAAAATAAAACCTGAAACTGAATTTAACATGCATTAAAACCTACTTCGAAGGTAAAGAGTATCAGAGTACAGACCGTTTCTTTGAAATTTAATGTGCTAGAAAAGAAAGTGCTTAACAAGATAAAGTTGAAATCTTCATATTCAAAATCGAAAATGCTAAAATTTCTTGGTTTATCTTCCAACTCCAAGAATGACTTCCTTACTCGCTTGCTTACAAAGAAAACTTGCAACTAACAAACTGGGAAATTCGTAATAGAAAAAACTTCTAAACACTATTGAACTGTTCCAAACTTAAGAAAATTTTCTAAAACTTAAAAGCTTAAGTTTCTAGCTAAGCACTCAAAAGTCAAAACTAAATCCAAGCTGTAGATCACTAATGCCTTTTCTTTCCTCTTTCTTCATGTGACGGTCCACATCCTTTTCATTTTAGTAGTTGTCATTGCGCTTTTTAATATCTGCAAGCAAGTAGTAAAATATATAAATAAATTACCAAATTATCATTTCTTTTACCATTTTATTATAGTGGGCTATTTTCTTAGATTTTGGGCCACTTTTTACTTGTAATCTAAATCATATTTAGCCGAATCTCAATGCAAAATATAAGTGTTAGACAAACAACTTTTGCCCTTGGCAACTATTTAGATTAACATTAACAATAAAGTAAAATGGTATGAGTTTTATATAATTTACTATCATAAACTACTCATTCATATATTTGTGTGTGTGTTTTAAGCTGAACTCATTTATATTATTCAAGAATTTAATAATTTATAAAAAATTTAATTATAAATATTTTTCTAAACAAATACAAAAATATTATTTGTGCAAATTGCAAAATTATTTTCCAAAAGCAAAACCCGGATCAGTACATGAATGTCTTGTCTCAAAAAGAACATGCATGATATTATCCAGGAAAAGAAAAAATATCTTTACGAATATATATTCTGTATACTTCCTTTGTTAAAAGCCGACACGAAAATAGTTGAAGGTAAGAGTGTCGTTGGAAAACGTAAAATAATGAAAACAAGTTTTTAAATATTTCATGAAGTTAGACGTAAAAAACATGTTTTTTCCCTGTTTTTTTCTAATGAAAGAGAAAACTTTACCTTTTTTTATATTTTTTTTTTCTTTTGACAAGAAAGAAAATCGGATCTCAAACATCGTACTCAATCATTTTTTGTTTTTTTAATTTTTTTCTCGAAGACACAAAGAAACGAGAAGGTGCCATGTGGATAAAACAAAAAGAAAAAGAAGGAAACTTTACTTTGTTACCAGAAAAGGATAACTACTTTATATTATTATAATATTATAATATGCAGCAAAATCACAAGCAGAAAAAGCAAGAGAAAGAACAATAAGGAGAAACAGACTAGCACATAAACACCAATCATCTTCACAGGCTCTGTTGTGATTCATAGGTCAGTTTCTTTGATCCATTCATTCTGTTGAAGCATAAATGGATGTGGGTTGCTCTGTGTTTTCTGGGAATTTAATTTTTAAAGGGATATTATTTTTGGTTTTCCTCTGTTCTGGTTTTTTGTCTTTGATCTGAATTTTTTTTGTTTTGGAGGTTTAGTGTGATGGGTTGGGGGTAAAGTTTGGGTTTTCAGGATGTTATATTGGTGGATTTTGAACCATTTCCTCTGAGATGATTTTTTTTTTTTTTTTTTTTGTGGGGTGGAAACAGGAAGATGGATGTGCCCTCCTCATTTTGAAAATTGTTATAGGTTTTTAATTGTTTGAAAAGTTTGTATTCAAAATCTCTTTCTTTTGTATTTCTAATTGATTGGATTTGATTCATGATTGGCTTCATTTTGCATTTTAAATTTTTGTCCAAGCTGATGAAAAGGTGTCTTAGAAATTGATACAGTTACTATGATGTCGATTACACCATCCCCTTAAGAACATGTTTTTATTTAATTATTGATTTATTTTCTGTTGTTGAGGTTCCATTTTGTAAAGTAGAGGACAAATAGAAATGGATTCTGACCTTAATTTTGGGGATTCTTGTTAGTAATGCCCTATCTGTGGATTAGTTTTGACTAGTGATCCCATATATTTTTCTTTTGTCCTGGTGTCAAATTCCTATGCTTTTGGTTCTCAAAGGTTCTTCAGTTTTCTTAGTTATATATTCGTTTTAATTTTATTATATCTCAATTATGATGAGTAAAATGATTAATTTTTGTTTTCTCAAAAAGGTGATTGTCCATAGGAATTTCTGGTATATGATGTTCATTAGGCATTGTATATGATCTCCAGGACATTTAATTTTTGAGTCATTCATTCATTTATTTAGTTTGGAGATTAAATGCATTGCACCTTTATGCTTTTCCTTTTCTATTTAAATTCGAAGTTAGGAAATTTTTGCATTTAATCATGTGCAACCAATGTTAGACACAACAACTGTGTTAACTTAGGATAGTAATTGCAGTGGGGTTATAATTGAACTGAATCTTTGTTAAAAAGTTGGATTTTTGCGTATCATAGGAACTGTAACAAGTTAGATACATGTGATAGTTTGTTGCTACAAAATGGGAAAGCAGCAATGTAACTGTAAAAAACTTTGGGATACACCACCCCAAAAGCCTTATAAACTCCACATTAGTTGTTCATCCAACCAATGTGGGACTATATATCTCAACAAACCCCCTCACACGAGAGCCCACTGGGCTTGAAAGGTGGACAACATACAAGCCCACCTACATGTGGAAATTCCACTACAAAGAAAGTGGGAGGCGGTGAGATTTCGAACGCTCTGATACCATGTAAAGAACTTTGGGATACACCACCCCAAAAGCTAGCTCAAATGGTGGGAGTGCCCAAGGCCTTATAAACTCCACATTAGTTGTTCATCCAACCAATGTGGGACTATATATCTCAACAAGCCCCCTCACACGAGAGCCCACTGGGCTTGAAGGGTGGACAACATACAAGCCCACCTACATGTGGAAATTCCACTACAAAGAAAGTGGGAGGCGGCGAGATTTCGAACGCTCTGATATCATGTAAAGAACCTTGGGATACACCACCCCAAAAGCTAACTCAAATGGTGGGAGTGCCCAAGGCCTTATAAACTCCACATTAGTTGTTTATCCAACCAATGTGGGACTATATATCTCAACAGTAACTGTATGTTATCTAGGTCATTTATTTATGAGCTTTTCGATTCTATGCATGGACAATTAACACATTTAAGAAGGTCATTTTGGCATCAGACAACAATGCCCTTGATCCTGGTTATAATATTCTCCTATTGAGTTAATGTAAAATTTCTGTTATACATGTAGTGTTTTAGTACATATAAAATGGAGACTGATCCTACTTTATTGTTGTATTTATATATGCGGTACAAAAATAGCAACTAATAGAATGTCTCCATCAATGAAATCAAAATCTAAGTCCAAGGAGAAGGCCTCTGCAGGAGCTGGTAAGGAACAACAGAAAACTTCTCCAAAGACTTCTGGGTCTACTAATCATGGGAATGGCATTCCTGCTAGTGCATACAATCCCATCTTGGGAACATTTCAAGCTCTAGAAACATCATTGGTTTCTTCTTATGCTCCAATTCATGACAATAGCCATTTCCCAAAAATAGATGATACAGATGAGCATTCTGGTAGTCCTCTAGGAACTGTGTCTGAGTATGATTCAGTTTCTAATAATAGCAGCTGCTCTGGTGAATCAGAAGACCCGAAAGAGAAAGTAACAAACTCTTCTTCGCGGCTTGATGTTATTCCCGGTTGTGATAATGACAGAAGGGAGAAGATCCGGCTTAAGAATGAGAGGAAGCACCAGAGGCAGAGGGAAAGGAGAGCTCAGGAGTTGCATGACCGGTGCAGTGGGTATCTAATGTTGAGAAAGCTAGAAGCACTTGCACAGCAGCTAGTAGCAATGGGGTTCTCTTCGGAGAGAGCAACATTGGCTTTAATGTTAAATGATGGAAAACTGGAGGAATCAGTATCTTGGCTGTTTGAAGGAAGTGAAGAAGAATCATGTACCAAGGATACTACTAAAATTGTAAGTGAGGGTAACTTGAAAATTGACCTAAGTGAAGAGCTTGCCCAGATATCTGCTATGGAGGTGAAGTCAAATTGTTCAAAGCAAGAGGTTGAAAGAGTAGTGGTTGCATGTGAAGGTGATCTTCAAAAGGCAGAAAATACCTTAAAATCTAGGAAGCAGGAATCTCCTGTTACCCAGTTAAGGTCTGAAGATTCTGCTCAAAATAATAGTTTGATGAGATCTCAAGGATTACCAGTAGCTTCTGTTTCAATGCAGGAAAGAGTTAATGAAAATGACTTCAACAATCCCAAGGTAGGTGGTGCTGATTCTATGTTCCCAGAACCTGGAAGCAGGAATCTACAGTCTCTAAACTCAAATCATCCAAATGAACTGACAGAGAAAAGATGGGGAGTTACAGGATCAAGCCCTTCTACTATGTTAACTATGGCACAGTCCATGCAATCATTGTCTCCATTTTTTAAAGTGGAGGGTCAACCTATTGCCCTTGGGAATGAAGGAAGAATGATTCAACAAGTAGTAGGAAGGGAGCCAGTAATCATGATGCAGCATACACAATTCACAAATACCAAACAAAATTCTATGAGTTCTATGAATTCCTTACCTTGTGGGACAACAGGTTGGTATGAAAATAGTATTCCTAGTATTGAAAACATAAGGTCAAATGAGAAGTTACTACAGACTCACACCATAGGAAGTGTGAGTACAGATTGCTTGGAGCAATTTTGTCAAGCTCCTTATAAAGAACATTCCTATGTCTTTGAACCTGTAGGCTCCTCATCAACTGGGGTGGAAGGTTTCTATAAGCCAATGGGTGCATCTTCACCATCTCATACAATTCCTTCTCAGCATCATGGTTCATGGAGCATGAGTGCATCTTCTTCACCTGCACTCACAGTTCCACCATCTCTTGGACTATTTTCTGGACATCAGAATGCAGCAAGAACATTCAGCGCGAATTCACATGTGGATTGGAATACTGGAGGCTTGATGCCAGAATTCGACTACACTAGTATAGATTGGAGTTTGGATTGCCCTTCATCTTCCAAATCAAGTGGATTGTGGGTAGGAGTAGGACTCTCATCATTGTTGAGAAACAGTTCTGGCAATAATAGGATGGCCAGTTCATGCATGACTGGATTGCAAAATGTTGGCATGGCTAAGGAAACTTCATCATCTTCTGGCTTGCGAGAGTGGACCACTCCTTTTGCTGGGAAAGACATATTCAGTGTTTCCAGGCAATTTGTTACCTCTCCTCCTATGTAGTTTTTGTTTGTCTTGGAAACTAAAGGGGATGTGGCTTATTCTATGTAGTACTTGGAATGATTGTCTTGATGGTTGTTTTTGGTTTTCTAGTGAAATTCATCTTCTAATTTATGGTCTATGATTTTTTATTTCCATGTAGTCCTCAAACTCCTCTTCCCTTCACTTGCATGTTTTTAATTTGAAGTAATTTTCTTAGGGGCAGGTTATATTTACAAACTTTTTTGTTTACAAACTCTTATAAACTACACTATATTCTCCCGGGAGAATACAAACTTTTGCAAACTACATTATGTTCTCCTGGAGAACATAGTGTAATTTGTAAAAAAGTTCTAAAAAGTTTATAAACGGATCCTGTCCCATTTTCTAAAGCTCATAGTTACAAGATCTTTATAAACCCCGTGAGGTTGATTATACATGGTCTTATCCTACATTTTTACAAAAAGACTATTTCTCAAATTTGAACCTGGGAAGAAACAAACTTATTGCTGTTACATACAACAATTAACAGGGAAAAATTGTCAAATGATGCAAAATTGTGTATTACTATTCCAATCATCTTCCTTTTAATTTAAGAAGTTGGGTCTATAATTGAAGAAACTTAGGCTAACTTCTCCAATTTTATTTCGGTGAAAATGTAGTGTTATTTACCGCATGCATCCCAAAATGATATTAGTTTTCTAGTATGAACATATTTCACATGAATGATATTACAATGATTTCCTACTATATGTTGAGTTGGTACATTTAACAAAATTAATCAAATCTCCAAAATGCTGGCTTAATGCCACATAACCGCGGTAAGCTCTCCTCCTTGTTTGCTCACTTATTTACTAGTATACGCACTACTTTTACGTATACACTAGTTATTCAACCCGTCTATTTCTTATTTTAATATTTATTAGTTTTATTAGAAATTATTTTTACTTGTCAAGATAATTTTATTGTATGGCTATGTACTATTAATAATAATTGACTAATATTTACCAAAAAAATAAAAATAAAAATAAAAATAATACTTGACTAATCTTTTTTTCTTATCAATATTACATCCTAATATTGTTGTCGTTTTTAAAACTATTTCATTATATTCCATCATTACTACTTTTTTTTTTCTTACCAACCCTTATATCCTAATATGGTTTTTATTTTATTTTATTATTCCATTCATTTTTTTAATAAAATTAATTTGCATAATATTTCATTTTCTTTATAATTTTTTTAATTCTCAATTGAACTTTATTATATTGGATGGTAGTGGTAGCGTATTTATTAATTTACTTTAACAATTAAAAACATATTTTAAATAAAATAATAATAAATATTAAAGACAAATAAACATTATGTTAAATTTTTTACAGAAAAGAATAGAATAATAAGATTAACAACAATATATTGTGTGAGCCTTAGTTAGAAAAATTTAATCAAGTAATATAGTAAAATTCATTTGGGAATGAAACAAATTCACTTTTGATTTTTTAGAAATAGAATGGAATAATGAATGTAAAACAGCACTTTTAACCATCTTTTTTTCTTATCCACACTAACACATTACCTTTTATAGATTTTGCCATTTCATTCTTTTCATTTTAGACAAATATGTATTTATTGATGTTCTTAAATGCATCTTGGCCGTTTTCTGTACAATACATACAGATATTGGAACATTTTAAAATACAAAAATAGAATGAGAATTATATATGCAACTTTTCAAATCATCCATTATTTCTTATATTTAATAATTCTCTTGATATAGACACAAAAATCTAAGCATCCCCATTCCCCTCCAAACTCCTTCATAGGGAAGTCCGACCTTAATGACTAAGAGTAAAATGATTGTAGTTGCTTCTGCTCAATAGCTGAACCAACAATGAAAATAGTCTTCTAAGTTTTGACTTTTATCCTATTAATAACTTCAGTTTCTTCCATCTTTCACTGAAACAAAAGCCCCAATATCCATAAGCATGTCAAATATAAATTATGAACAATTCAGTCCCCACGCCGTCTCCTTCTCCTTCTCAAAATCCCTATAAAGATCAAATTAAGTTCCCTACATAACCTTGACCAGATGGGATACAGGACAATTGGGTGGGGGAATAGGCAAGGTGGAAAGAGAACTTCACCAAGCTGCTCCAAACAGCAGTGAAAAGTGAAAAATAATGACTTTAGTTAAAAATAAAATTTAAGGAATTTACTTGGAATAGACTGGGACATGATTCCGGGACAGTGACCAAAGTGCCACACTTGGACAAAAAAATTACCAGACTGCCACGTCAACAGTAAATTTTGCCAAAATGCCACGCGGCATAATTCGCTACATAGTGTAGCGAAATATGCCACGTCAGGACGCACAGTACCAAAAATGCCACATGTCAAATTTTGAGAAATTCACTACATAGGATAGCGAATTTCTCAAAATTTGACATGTGGCATTTTTGGTTCTAACGTGGCATATTTCGCTACATTGTGTAGCGAATTACTTGCATACATAATTCGCTACAGTGTGTAGCGAATTATACCGCGTGGCATTTTGGCAAAATTTACCGTTTGCGTGACAGTCTGATAATTTTTTTATCCAAAAAACGTGACAAAATGGTCACCGTCCCCATGATTCCAACCCTGTCAAATGACTATTCCCTATCGATGTGTAGAAACTATACATTCACCTTAAAACACAAATGGCAAATATCGATCCACAGGACTTCCCGATTTGCGAGGGTAGAAGTGACGTCAATAATACACAGCCTTATCCTTACATCTTGATAAGGAGGTTGTTTTCCATACTCAAACCCGTGACCTTCAAATCCCAAGTAGCTATCTTACCTCTGCTCTAAGGCTCGCCCTCATTCACCTTAAAACAGATTAATAAATGAGAACATCCGTTCAACAGAATCCCTATATATTCTATACACCAAAATGTTCAATGCACTGTTCACCCTCCACTCCACCACCAGAACTGTTTAAACAAGTATATCTTTCTCATCCTAGAATTGTAAGTCAGGAAAGCTCTGGCTTTGACAGGATCAGCATTTAAATATTCAAATGCATACATCTGTTTACCCTCTTCTAACCCATCTATCTCCATCACAGCCTGAAATAGCTCTGCAGCATCAATTGTGCATTTGCTGTGCTCCATTGAATCAGCCAATCGTTGTATGCTTGATGCCACCGTCATCAATGCATCCTGAAGAGCATCTGAACTGCAAGGCCGTTTGGGAAGTTGTCTCAGAGGTTGAACCGCAGGAGGCTCTGGTATCTGACCATACTCTGGAGGCACACTGTAAGACTCAGTTCCATCTGTCTCACTCATGTTTTCTGAACTGGGAGATGCAAATGAGGCTGATTCATCTTCACAGTTCTTCATGTCCTCTTGATTTTTATCACCCTTCATCTTAGCCCAACGACCAGGAGCTTGATCATTCCCACAAACAATTTTAAGCTGATCATACATATCTATCTGCTTTCCGCGAAATCCTTTTGCATCAGGGTGTGTCTATCAAACGAATTAGAGAACACAAGAATAGGTATTTTGAATTAACGCATAACATTCAACAACTGGGAAAGATTAAAGATAGACTCACCGAAACATATCTCTTCCAAAGCTCATCACGATCACACTCAATCATCTTTGTATTTGGATTCCACCAGAAACCATCTTGACTTAGCATATCTTTTATTACTTTATACCTCTTCTTAAGTGTCTTCAGACGGTTGATAATTTTCTGATTATTCAAATTTAAGTTGAAACGAGTGTTTACAGCTACACAGACAGCAGCATATGCGTTTTCACTGAAACATTTGTCAATTCTGTTTCCATTTTTTGCTTGAACAACCAGGGCTTCAATTAGACATTTATCCATTTCAATTGACCACACAACATTTCTTCCTTTATTTTTCATATCCTTTCTGTGTACTTGCAGATCACAGTGCTCCATTTCTACATGTGGACAACACAAAATTGAACAAACAGTTCAATATAATAATGCACAAATCATAACACATTTAAGTTGATTTTATGATCTCCATTTACTTAAACGTAGTATGAGCCATTAAGTTACTAAAAGTTTTACAGAAGCAATGGGAAAGAAATTATACGAATTCTGAAGTAATAAGAATCCCATACTTGTGAGTGCCTTCATGTCATGTGTCAAAATTCACATGCAGTACACCTAGCAAAGGTTACATCGTAAAGCAACAATAATTCGACGTTCCATCAATGAAATCTTTAACTTAAAAGAAAAGGAAATTAAGGGCTCATACTAATAATAGTCTCTATTAATATCATTAATATTCCAGAAGCAACCTCAAAGAAAATATTTTCACCGAACTAAAAAATAGTATAATTGCAATCCCATGCTTACGCATTCTTTATCAATTGAATAGAAAATAGCATTCTGACATCAACGTACACGGTTCTGAGACCAGAGTTTTCTTTTAAAATGTTCATTGATTACCTACTGACAGAGCCAGTCAATAAAGGTACCACTCTCGGTTTTCAAACTCATAGATCCTACCTAGGATACCTGTAAAGCACGAGATTGTATGTCATAACACCAAACCTAAGATTCTACCAATAACAAAGTTTTATTTAGAAAATGTATAAATATAAAGTAACTCTTGAATACCTTTAAAATCACAACTAGTCTAAGTCAAAAATACATAACCTCTAATAAAACAAAGGTCATAAAAGATTTAAATTTAATATGATTAATGTACATGCTCTGAATAAATCCATATACTTCGAGTTAATCTCATGGACAAGTTTAAACAAATTTATTTAAGAAAAGTGGTACACAGAAAATATTAATGTTATAATATTACATCCATTCCTATCCAACAATATATATATCATACCCACACCCATAATGCACCTAGTGGACATAAATGACACCTAAGCTCTTTTCTTCACACCAAGTCAGAGTCGCACACTTTATTCACTCCTAAATCCCCACAAGTAATGTTGACTGCTGACAAAGTTTTCTGTAACTGCAAGAACCACAAAATCCTTCTATATATATCATTCTAAGCCCAGCTTAAGCTTATTAATGTGACATGTACTTAACAACTTAACTTTTTGGGTTAAATTGGCCATTTACATTGTATTAGAGCCTCTGTGACCAAATGATTACAAGTTTAAGGAATTTCTTAACACAAGGAGGTAGTTTGTGAATTTTCCACCCTTCAAATACAATAGACTCTTGCGTGAGGGGGCATGTTAGAAAAATATAGTATAAAACCATTAATGTGACCTTTACCTTTGGGGTTGAATTGGAGTTTTACTGCTTAGATATCAGATCATTTTATTAATCAAGCCCAGTACAAAATCACAGAGAATTAACTAAGCTGACTCAAGTTGCATTCCTAATCAGCTATAGAACAACTTGAATCCATGAAAGATGGCTCCGGGCTCCCAAATGTCCACAATCAACCTCTTGATCCAGTATCAAGACTCCAATTATGTTTTTACTCTGATATCAAAACATTGCTTATGCAAAATATTCAGCTATTTCTTTGAGGAAAAAAAAAATTCAAACAAAATGATGTCTAAAATGACATGATACTCCTTTCATATTCACCAGATTAACAGAACTAATAATAATAATAATAATAAATGCTTCCACTTCAAACAAGATAAAACAAACAACCCAAAACCCAAAATGGAATCAATTCAGCTAAAAATAGGAAATATATTTTATGCTCCAGTACCACCCAATAATCCGGTACTCCCTCTCACAACATCACTTTTTTTTTTTCCTTTTATCTCTGTTATTTTTTTTTTCTTTTCCACTTTTATCCTTCCATTTACACCAAGGGACCACTAGAAGAACGTGCTCCAGAGCACAATAAATAATCTCCTAAAAATCACATTCAATCACTTGCAAGTACAACTGTGCTATTACAATGGAGCTACAAACACATGATAAGAAGCATACTGGAGAGTGTGCACTTAAATTTTACCAATAAATTCATTTTGTCACCCCCAAATTCTTGAATCAAACTATGAAGCTTTCACAAAAAACAATAACTGCATCACAGTGAAGAATATAATATGCCTAACAATTACCCGATCGCAGACAGACGCAGCAGCAGCGTCAATGGAGTGAGGGACAACCTTGACAGCTGAAATGCATGATAAGGGTTTTTCTCGGGAAAATACATGGGAAAATTTCGTGTGCACTTTCCCGAACACCAAACAAACGCAAGCAAAAGAAAAGTTGATCAGGTGCACCGCAGTGAGAAAGATCAACTGAAGAACCTATCATTAAGAGCCACGTGTTCAGAATATTCAACCCAAACAATACTATGGTAGTTTAGCACCATTGTTACTAGGGGACAGGTTATATTTACAATTTTTTTTTTTTTTACAAACTCTTATAAATTACATTATATTCTCCCGTGAAAATATTAATTTTTACAAAATACACTATGTTCTCCCGGGAGAATACAATATAATTTGTAAAAAAATCTAAAAAATTTGTAAACGGATCCTGTCCCTTATTCCTAATCGGGAGTTTGGAAACACACGGGACAATGACGATATTGTCACATTTTAGCTAAAATTTTATCGGATTGTCACGTCAGGAATTTTTTTGCCAAAATGCCATGTCACAATTTCGCTGGTGGAAATATCTTCAGTACTACTATAGTATTGAAGACTCAATGCATCATTTACTTAATTTGGAAATAATAATAAATATTTTTTACCATTTTACCCTTCTTTGTATGGTTATTTTCATCTAAACCATCACTTTTTCTACTTTTAGTAAAGGAGTACATACTACAGTAGTACCAAAAATATGCTCCCAGCTGGTCTGACAAGCGAGAATGGGCTAGACTCAGCGTCTGAACGGTCAACCATTCTCGCTGGGTTACCTAGCTAGAATGACAGAATGCTGACACGTGGCAAAAGTACAGGCATTCTGTCATTCTAGCTGAGCAGCCCAGCGAGAATGGTTGACCATTCAGATGCTCACACATGTCCAGTCCATTCTCGCTTGTCAAACCAGCGAGATTGTGATGTGGCATTTTGCCAAAAAAAATTCCTGGCGTGGCTGGTAAACTTTTATTAAAGGAGTGACAGTTTGATCAATGTCCCGAGAAGACACATGATTTTTTCTTTTTTTTTGAAACGTTATGTGAGTATTCATTTATATCTTTAGCTATTCAAAAAGGGGGCGGTTACAAAGTTTTTTATTTACAAACTATACTATCTTCTCCTAGGAGAACACTAGTTACACTATGTTCTCCCGGTAGAAGATAGTGTAATTTGTAAAAATTTATAAAAAAAAATTCTTTTGCCCGTTAAAAAATATATGTTAATATTTAATGATTTAAGATAAAATTCCACAAAATAAAAAAATAAATGAAAATACAATAAAGCGAATAAACATTAACAATACATATCACAATTTTTTTAAATTTTTTTTTTAAATTGTTATAAAATTTTAAAATTAATATTTGAAATAACATGGAAATCTTAATTATATATTTTCTAGTAATCATTTATATAAATAGTTATTAGACGAGTAGAATTTTTTTGGAAATAATGTTTATCATTATGGATATATATTTTTTTTTAAAAAAAAAAAAACCAACTCAGTTTGCAATGAGCTCTAAGAGTTTGCTTGAGTAAGATCAAACTCTGCATCATGTACATTCTTGGAAAAAAATTTGGGGTATGGAGATGTATCTCTCTCCTCGATTGGGGTAGTAGTCTCATTCTTTCTCTGGTAACGAAACTCAATACACCCGTTGTTCTAATGAGGGATAGCCTTTGGAGCTGTATTCCGAGGAAAAGGTGACCGGAAAAGGTTGAATAAGATATCTCCCATTTATAAAAAAAAAAATTGCTCATGATAAATTAAATTTTTCTATCTTATCTCAAAGTGAAAGAAAAAATCATAATGTGTGTAGTTGTAGTAACCAAAAACGTGATAAGGGTTTGTAGAGAGAAGTCAGAGGTTTTAGAGAGAGAATGAGAGGGAAGATTTGTCCAAACTTTTCTTAATTTTCATTTCCCGCCCCTCATGGGCTATATACTATTTTCTGAATTATCTATTTTAATGCTACTTTCATGTAATAGAATTAAAAGACATTAAAAGGCCTAACAATTGGCTATTACACATAATCAATAAAATGGGTCGGAACACGTTTTATGCGATTGGGCCTTCCCTCATCAAGCCCAGCAACTAAGGGTCCAACATCCCCTTGCCCACGAAAAATGGCGTCGTCCTCGAGCCCAGTAGAAACACGCATGGGGTGCGAAGTGGGTGGGCCGAGCTGGGAGTTAGGCTTCGGTCCATTGGAGGGGACGCGTGTTGGCTGCTGCTGACGAAGTGGAGAACAGCTGGATGGCACAGAGGACTGATTGGACGGTGGAAGGATAAGCATTCGGTTTGCTGCATGCTGATTGGACCGCACTTTATCAAGAGTGGGAGAGTGTGCAGTCCTTTGGCCTTCATCTGATACCTCAACGTCTCCATTCTCTCTCATTGGTGTTCCCTGTGTGCGTTTGCTTTGGCTTACAGCCAAACTTCGCTCTGTCCCTGAATCAGGTAAAACTTGTACCTTGGAGAGTGAGACCGTACCCAGTAGACCCTCATCTTCCCAAGTGGAGTCTTCTGGTTGAAGCCCACTCCATTGAACCAAAACCTGGGGAACTAGTTTTCCCTGTCGCCATATGGTTCGATGAGAAACAATAGCCAGTGGGACGTGTATCTGTGCAACGGACGAAGAGTCCTGTACCAGATCATGAACCTGATACTTTCCAGTCGGAAAGAAGGGGCGGAGCAGCGAAACATGGAAGACGGGATGGACCCGTGAAGAAGGAGGTAAACGGAGACTATACGCGACACTGCCTATCCTTTCCAACACCTCAAACGGTCCATAGAAGCGTAAAGCAAGCTTCTTGGATGAACGGCGATGCACTGAGAGCTGTCGAAAAGGTTGCAAACGAAGCAAAACCATATCACCAACCGCAAAGGTAAGATCTTTACGTTTCCGATCTGCTTGGATTTTCATATTTATTTGTGCGTTGCGTAGATGAGTTTTTAACGAAGCCAGAATTTTTGTACGATTGTGCAAGTCGGAGTCGATTGCTTCAAGGGTAGTAGATCCCAACGTATAAGCCAACAGATATGGGGGAGAATGACCATAAGTGGCTGTGAAGGGGGAGGTGCCAATGGAGCAGTTATGAGCAGTGTTATAGTGGAACTCCGCCCAGATGAGGAAACGATGCCAAGCCGTCGGATGTTCATGAACAAAGCAACGCAGGTATTGCTTGACACTTCTATTTACTCTCTCCGTCTGACCGTCTGATTGAGGGTGGTAAGCCGAACTGTAGTGTAAATGAGTCCCATGTAAAGCAAACAGAGTTTTCCAAAACTCACTCTGGAAAACAGGATCCCTGTCACTAACAATGGATTTGGGTGGGCCATGTAGTTTGCCCACTGAGTCCCAGAAGACTTGAGCAACCTTAGCAGTTGTGTATTTGGAAGGGAGGGCAGCGAAATGTGCTCCCTTGGTAAGCCTGTCTACCACAACCAAAATAGTTGAAAACCCCGCAGAGAGTGGAAGATGAGTGATAAAATCCATGGACAAATCATACCATATTTGTTCAGGGATTGGTAGAGGTTGCAGTAATCCATAGGGAAGATGATTGGGAGATTTGCTTTTCTGACAAATTTCACAGCTACGAATAAATGACTGAACATCATGCCTCATTGTTTTCCAGGTGAAATTGGCACTTAACCACAACAAGGTACGTCGAACGCCGGCATGCCCGCCTACTTTAGAAGAGTGGAACTCCTGCAAAAGAAGAGGAATAAGTGAAGATCCGGCTGGAACATAAATTCGGTGATGATGATGCAACAAGCCATTGATTATCCGCCACTGAGGCCATGTGGCAGGGTGTGATTGTAAATCTGTCATTATTTTTGTAGCATAGCTATCTGTTTGTAACTCGGACTGTATAATTGGACTGTATTGAGTAGTAGGGACTGTGATCGCCAAAAAAGCCGGGGAAGGATTAGTAGAATTCCCCTCTGGCTGACGTGATAAAGCATCAGCCACCGTATTAGTCTTGCCAGGCTTGTATTGGATTGAATAATTGAACCCCAACAGTTTTGCAAGAAACTGTTGTTGGTCTGGGGTTTGGATCACTTGAGACATTAAGTGAAACAAGCTCTTGTGATCAGTCCTGATGATAAAGGGCGATCCAAGTAAATACTGCCTCTATTTGGCAACAGCAGTAGTGATAGCATACATCTCACGAAAGTAGGTTGATTTAGATTGCATGAGTGGCGATAATTTCCTGCTAAAAAAAGCAATAGGATGATTGTCTTGTAGTAACACAGCTCCCACACCCACGGCAGAGGCATCCGTTTCTAAAACAAACGGTAACTTAAAATTTGGTAGAGCCAGAATAGGAGCATTAGTAAGTAATTCCTTTAAAGTAGTAAAAGCTTTAGTAGCTGTCTCAGTCCAATGGAACCCATCTTTAGTCAATAAAGCTGTAAGGGGAGCCGCCACCATAGCATAGCTTTTGATGAATCGTCTATAATAGCCCGATAGTCCCAGAAAGGCCCGGAGCTGGGTGACCGATTGGGGTATGGGCCAATTACGCACAGCCTGAAGCTTTGAAGGGTCAGGGGAAACACCTGTAGCAGAAATAATATGACCAAGAAAATGAATTTCCTGCACACCAAAACAACATTTGGTCAATTTAGCGAAAAGCTGATGATGTCTTAGAAGCTGAAGAACTTGGGTTAAGTGATGTGCATGTTGTTGAAGGGACGGGCTATAAACTAAAATGTCATCAAAGAATATGACAACAAATCGCCGTAGCACCGTAGAGAAAATATCATTCATAGTGGTCTGGAAGGTAGAAGGGGCATTGGACAACCCAAAAGGCATCACCAAAAACTCAAAATGCCCAGAATGAGTCCTAAAGGCTGTCTTGTGTACATCCTGATGAGCCATTTTTATTTGATGGTATCCTGAACGTAAGTCCAGTTTAGAAAAAATTGTAGCACCATGTAATTCATCTAGTAGCTCATCCACAGTAGGAATAGGAAATTTGTCAGGGACAGTAAGTGCATTGAGTGCCCTGTAGTCCACACAGAAACGCCAAGTGCCATCTTTCTTGCGGACTAATAGTACTGGAGAGCTAAAAGGAGATTGACTAGGTTGAATTAAGCCGTTCAGCAGCATTTCATTCACCATCTTCTCAATTTCCGTTTTCTGGAAATGAGGAAATCTGTAGGGTCGAACCTGGACAGGTTTGGAATATGGAAGAAGGTTAATTTGGTGGTTAAAAGGTCTATCAGGAGGCAAAGTGGTGGGTACATGAAAAACTGTACGAAAACGATCTAGGACGGCTTGGATTGCAGGGGGAATTGGGGAGGTCATATCAGTGGATGGTGGGTGGGTAGGTGAACTAGTTAAACACATGAAACAAGACAAAACCGAATCCTGGGAGATCAATTTATGTAGTTGGGCCGTGGTGATGGCTTTGGGAAATGGTGTGGAGTCTCCCTGAAGTAAAATTGTAGAATCCAGATGTCTAAAAGACATAGTCATGGTTGCATAATCCGAAACAATCGGACCCAGTGTAGCTAACCACTGTACGCCTAACACCAAATCAGCCCCCTTAAGATCCAAAACAAATAGATCCACCGCAAACAAGTGTGTCTGAAGAAGCAAAGGTATTGCAGTACATGATGCAGTACAAGACAGAGCATCGCCATTCCCAACTTGGACTTGAAACGGCGAAACATGGTGAAGGGTCAACTTCAAGAAATTGGCCATGCGTGCGGTGATGAAATTATGGGTACTGCCTCCGTCAATTAAAATCTGCACAGTGTGGCCCTGAATGGTACCTGCTAAACGAAAGGAACGAGTATTATGATGACCAAAAAGTGCATTAAAACTTATTTCTGATGTAACAATGTCAAGAGGTGGTTCATCTTCAGGGATAACAGTTTCAGGACATGGTTCCTCTTCAGATCCTTCCAAATAAAGCAACGCAGCACGTCCTTTACATTTGTGGCTAAAAGAGTAGGGTTCATCACAATTGTAACATAAATTCTTCTCTCGCTTGAGCTGCATCTCAGTCCGGGAAAGTCGTTTAATGGGTATGGCAGCTATAGGATTAGTAGCTGTGGGTAGGGTTTTGTGAGTAGTAATGGGATTTGTGGAATTGGTAAGTTGTAATGGGGTTTTCTGGGCTCCCAACCAGGGTCTTTGATACGGTTTGGATTCTGCAGCTTGATCTTCATACACACGAGCTAAAGAGTAAGCCTCGTGATAATCGTGAGGTCTGTGAGTTAAAACAGGACGGCGAATATGGGATTTCAACCCAGAAATAAAAATACTACGAGTAAGAGCAGCAGATAAACCAGACACTTTACTAACAAGCTTCTCAAAACAAGATTGATATTCTAACACAGAACCACTCTGTTTAATTTTAACCAGAGCTGCAGCAGGATCCTCAAATTCAGAAGGTCCAAAACGGCGTTGTAAGGCCGTACAAAAAGTACGCCAATCGGTCATAAGACCGTTTTGATCAGCCCCATAAAACCAACTATCAGCAGGGTCACTCAAATGGAATGCAGCTAAATTTAACCTATCAGGCAATGGAACCTGATAAAAGGAAAAATACCGTTCAGCCGCTTTAATCCAAGTGGTTGGGTCACCACAAGAAAATCGAGGAAAATCCAGCTTGACTTGTCTAGATCTGGCACCGTCCTGACCAGCAGGACCAGATCCTAAAATGCCACGGGCTGGAGCATGTTGCTGGATCTCCAGAAGTCGCGCAAGATCCTGATGAAGACGAGTTTGGGATTCTTGCATCTGGATCTGAAAATCATGGAACTGAGAATTAGCCTGCTGAAGAGTCAGAAATTGTTGCTCACGGCTCACTTCAGCAGCATGAAATTGTTGCTCAAGTGAATCCAAGCGTTGTTGTACATCCCGGAGGCGTGTATTTTCTGCCATCAGTAGGAGGATGAGACAACAATGAAAGCACCAATTGTAGTAACCAAAAACGTGATAAGGGTTTGTAGAGAGAAGTCAGAGGTTTTAGAGAGAGAATGAGAGGGAAGATTTGTCCAAACTTTTCTTAATTTTCATTTCTCGCCCCTCATGGGCTATATACTATTTTCTGAATTATCTATTTTAATGCTACTTTCATGTAATAGAATTAAAAGACATTAAAAGGCCTAACAATTGGCTATTACACATAATCAATAAAATGGGCCGGAACACGTTTTATGCGATTGGGCCTTCCCTCATCAAGCCCAGCAACTAAGGGTCCAACAGTAGTATATTAAATTAGAAAAATACAAATACCTATTAGGCGAGTATTATTATGTTAAAAGAAGATTATTTTCTAATTTAAATGGTGAAATATAAAAGTAAAAATCCATTACTCATAAATGGTGAAAACGCTTTCTTCGATGGGAAATTAGTTTCATCTTTTTTTCCAATGATAATGGTCCAATGCATCCTCTATTTTGATGGAGAGATAGTTTTTGGACCGTATTCCGAAAATAAGGTGGTCGAAGGAGATTGAATAGGGATATCTCCATGTTTCTATAAAAAAAAAAAAAGTTCAGATGAACTAAAATTAACAAAAGATTAAGGTTTCATAATAAGTTTTTAATAAACATAAATCTCAAATGAACTACGGTGAAAGTTTCAAACGTAAATAGCAGAAAGAAAATGGTACCATATTCCAATTTCCATGTGCAATATGCTCGTAGATTTCTAATCAAGAAGAATTGTCAATGTTGGAAATCACAGTCAGACTTTAAAGTACTCTATAGTGAGTTTGGTTTTCTAGAAGTTACATTAATCTCAAAATTATGGTTTGAGTAAAAGTTACATGAGGCAAACTTACACTTAAAATATGATTTGGAGCTTTCCCATCTGAAAACGAAATACACTCTGCTTATTCTTTTTTTTGCTGACTTTGAGAAAAATTATTTGATCCAATATTGATCAATTACCCATCGGTGAACATTCATGGTCTACTCGGACCGAACACCAATGCCTATAAGTTGATCCAGTGAGTCTGCCTCAAAGGTAAATCTCTAAATTAAAGGTTCTTACTGTTTATCACTCAAGGATTTACAAACATAAGATTTCTAGCCTTTGATTTTTTTTATTTATGTCATTTTTAGTTTCGCTTTTTTTTGTTTTTTTGTGACCGTCACATAGTTGGAGTGCATGTCCATTCGATTGCTAAATATACTACTCACTTATAAAGTTATATATATTTTTATTTTAAAGTAATTGTCATTTTATGTTTTACATAAATATTATGAAAATTATTAAAATACTTTTAATGTTAAAACTTATAATTATTCTTTACCAAATCACTTTTTGACCTCTAATTCTCTCTCATGTTATTTAGTAAAAATATATGGAGATAATAATTAAATTGAAAATTAAAGATCCACCAATTTATTTATTTTTTTGAAAAATTCTTTTCTTATTATCAAAAACAAAAATTCTTTGTCTACCAAAAAAAGAAAAAAACAAAACAAAAATTCTTTTCTTATTTTAAAGATGACAAATAATTTGAAAAAAAAAATGAAATTTTTAAAATAAAAATTATTTTGAAACTAAATAATCATTTAATATACCTTAGAAATCAAATGCATGAACAAAACTTCACCCCCTTCATCGTTGACTAATAATTGTGTATAATTCTTGCTCAATTGATTAGTTAACAATTACTCAACTTTTTACAAAGTAACCATTCCCTATTCTAAGGGCTGTAAAAACGTGTCAACACCTGTGACACAAGAAGTTAAAATGCAGGTTATGTCGACCTATGGGATAAAAAGGGTTGTGTGCAAATTTGGATAAATACACGGATTAGTTTCGTGTCGTGTCATGTGAAGGTTCGAAAACTGCACCATAGTCATATTATGGAGTGCATACATGGGTGGAAATACAAAAAATTTCACAGCGAAAGCATAGACCACCTATACACGTACACCCCATGTATGAATGCTTTAAGTTGAAATAATATAAGGTTTCAAAATTACCTTTTTCACTTGTAGGCACAAAAAGATGACACCCTCCAACGGTGATCCACACGATTATCTCCTTTTTGCTAGCGAGAACTCTTTCTCCTTATCCTCGGTGGCTTGCTAGGCGCATGCAAGGAAGAGGCTACCAAGTGCTATGTAGCACCGATACGATACGCGATACGCGACACGTGACACGACACGACACGACACTCCGACACGTCAATTCTAATTTTTTTTGGATTTCGACACGTTGGGACACGTTTTAATATTAAATAATATTTTTAATTTATATATTGTATATTTCATTTAATATTTAATAATTTAACAAAAAAATGAAACTAAATTAATAATACCCATCAACACGTTATAAAGATGGAAACTTTAATAAAAAAAAAAACTGGGATGAGAGAGATATAATATCAGATAGAGAGAACAAATCATATTAGAGAGAGATCAGAGAGAATGATATACAACAAAAGCGTAATAGGAATTGACAACAATGATGCTGGGATGATCTCTTATCTACTTAAGGGAAAAAAAGACAAAAAAATAAAATTGATATGATCAGGTGGAAGCTTTATTAATATATTTTAAATTTTTTATAAAAAAAATTTTATTTTTTTTTAAAAATTAAAAAAAAAAAAAAATTTAAAAAATTACGAAAATGCCATTTGACCGTGTCGGACACGGTCAAATTCGCGTGTCGGAAAACGGTCAAATTCGCGTGTCGGAATAGTCAACGTGTCGGAAAAAGTCAACCGCGTGTCCGACACCGTGTCGGAGCGTGTCGGAACGTGTCGCCGTGTCGGAGCGTGTCGGACCCGACTCTTCCTGTTTTTACAAGTGTCCGTGCTTCTTAGACCAAGTGTTTGAATTATTTTTCTCAAGACTGTAATGGTGTCTTGAGGCTAGGTGATGGTGCAAAAGGGTGAGAGAAGAAGAAAGCTAGGAACTTTTCCTAGAACTCTAAGAGAAGAGAGGGACCATCAGTTTTTTCAAAAAAAATTCTGATCAAGTGCATCAGCCCCCTTCATTTAGTTAGGCGCATATTTTGGTTGGTGAGAGGATCTTTCTTTGCTTGATCCTCTCACTTAACAACTGACCAGACTGTTGGGAGCTTCATGACTTGAATTCAAGATTCAAGTATGGATCATATCCATTTGTTCCATGAAATTTGATGCAGAATCCAGTCAAGATCTCTCCCTCCACATAGGCACCACTTTCTTCTTCTTCCCTCAGAAACTTTATTGCAACATTATTCATTTGAATTCTAAATTCAAATGAAAAAGCAATTGAGAGAATCTTCATCCAATCTTTATTGGATAATTCTTTTAAATAATTTTAAATTATCATCATCAACATAATCTTATAGAATTTAAAATTCAAATTCAAATTTCAAATTCCAATTTGAAATTTAAATTCAAATATAAATTCAATCTTATCCCAGTTCGTAATTCGAATTCGAAATTCAAATTTCAAATTTGCCCAAACTTTATTTTGGTCAAGTCAACTCTTTGACTTACTGGGATTCATGCCCCGAGGCCTCTTTGGCCTACCATCATATTTGGGCCCATTAGTGGAGAAAACTCTTTCACCACTAATGCCCCAAAAGGGCACATGGATCAAGTGGGCTTGGAGTCCCTACTCCAACCCAACTTGTCTCATAGTCTTGACAAAGCCCAATATCTTATTATTGGTCCAAACTTGCTATAACTTGCAATAAGGAATAACCTTTGTGTGTGACCCATTAGGCCCAATTAGTTACTGACATAAATAAACTTGAACCAGTTAAACTCCTTTAAAAGGCCCAATCCATTTAATGACTACATGATACACTAGCAATGCTCTATAGCCCCAGAACTAATTGAGTTGATCAAGTGATCTACCTTTCTGATTTGGAAACCGTGCCATCATTATCCCTCACATTGTCATTCACATTTAGTCGAGAGCGTCGAGAGCAAGGATAGAGTATCATCTCTCTTTATTGACTAAATATAATATTTCCCAGGAACTAGGAATCTTCTTCTATTGACTCTAAGACAGATCATGACTCTTCATGATCTCTTACTATGCATAGATTCCTGAGTCAACTAGAAGTCATCTCAGCCCCACCGGTCTTTGTGAACGACTAATCCCTTGTAGGGGATTGTGAGTCCTTTTGGCATGTCCATCTATACTCATGTATTCGAGTTATACCCAAGAGTACACTGTTCTCCCCATTTTCAGGCGGATAGAGTTGTACAGTCAAAGTATAACTCTAGGACATAGTATTCGATGACATCCTTAAGTCTAGGACGATCCGCACTACCAAACGTTAAGAGACTTTACAGATCTAATGATACAAGCCAAGCTTTGCCCCGAAAAGCCCAAGCCTACGTCAAAAAATTTCAATTTGGCCTGCCCCAAGCCTAGTATGAGTCTAACTGTTAGCTTGGCTTGCCCCGTTTATAAAAAAACAAATGGCCTGCCTTGTCCCGTTAGCCTGTTAATTTTCAACTTCCAAGCAGAACCATGAATCAACTTTACAAAGTACTCAAATTCCGTTGCTACATCAAAAATCATAATTTCAATGTCCAAACAGAATCATGAATCATAACAAAACTCATACAATATGTATTTAAGTCATTTTCAAAAGCAAAATTCTCAAACTAAATAACATATATTTCATCAGATCCAACAAACAAATCCATACTATGTAAATTAAAATAACTACATGAATCCAACAAACACATCATGATGCTTGTAGTAAGTATAACATCTCCCAAAAATATTTTAATATATTCATATACACAATCTAACATGTTGAGATGTTGGTTCCTCCTATATAAGAAATAAAGTAAGATTTCTACTAAAATATAATCGAATATAATTATGTTATAAATAATTGCAATTGATTAAATTTATATCTTTTATTTTTTCTTCAAAGCATACTTACTCTATTTTATTTTATTTTAAATAAATAATATAATATAGGCCGACCTGTAGGCTTATAGGCCCGGCCTGTAGGCTTATAGGCCCGGCCTTTTGAAAGTGGGCTTACGGCCGTTTTTATTAAACATGTTTTTTTATGGCCCAAGCCCGGCCTATTATACAAAATATACTAGGTTAGGTCTGGCCTGATATAGGCCGAGCCGTAGGTATAACACCTCGCAATTTTAAATTAAGTATTAAAATGTTAAAAGAGTGATTAAGTGAAGAATTAGTGAAAATCCTAAAGATTAGGCCAAAATACAAAGAAAGGGCAAAATGGTAATTAGCCAATACACAACCCTAGGAAGATAAAAATTGAGTAGAAGGTCTCAGATGGTAAAAAAAACCATGGAAATGGATTCAGAACGAAAAATTGAGTGGATAGGCAAGTTTCAGAAAAATCAGTGAATAATGTTTTTCGCGGGTAAAAATATCGCGGTACGATTGCACCGTAAAACGTGCCAGTTGAGTTTTGAGCTCTAGGTTTCAAATATGAGTTATAAATTGTTTATAGAGTTAGGAAATATGATTTCTGGAAATATGTGATGGAATTAAGTCAGTTTGGGGAAGCGTGCTAACGGCGCGCGAAATAGCTTAAAATAGTGTTTTCTCCGAATGACCGAAAAACTACGGATTCATCTGATAAAGTATGATTAAGGGATAATGGTTAATGTTAAAAATTAGAGTTTCTAGATAAGTTTTGAATTTACGGACGTTTAGTGAAATCGGGGGAAAATTCGGATGAGTTTTAAATCGCGTGAGACCCGCCCCACTTAAGTTCCACTTAGCCACCTCACCACCTTCACTATTCATCATCCTTTCCTCTTCTTCTCTCTTTCCCTTGCGCGCTAACAGCCCTCCCTTCATCTTATTTGTGCAGATTTTTCTTTGATTCATAACTTAACCATTTCTCAACCAAATCCAACAAAGTTTGTCTTGAATCTTGATGGAAAACACCTCCTAAACACATTGGTACCACTTTCAAGCCTTGAAATCGCGTGTGGGAGGAGATCTTCCCAGTTTTCAGCCACGGTTTTGGGAGGAGATTTTGTGTTCTTGGAGCTTCTAAATGCTCCAATGGTGGAGTATGCTTTGGAGGAGTCTTGTACCTACCATTTGGGTTAGTGTTCTTTCATTTTAATTGGTTGAATGTGGTGATTTGATTTTGAGGCGTTAACTTTGCATGTTTGATGTGTGATGTTAGAGAGCTCAATTGGAAAATGTGTATTAGAAGATAATATTTTCGAATGATGCATTAAAGCTAGAAATGCAATAAAAATTATTGTGGAAAAATGTTGATTTTTAACTTAGTGAAAATTTGAGGTGTCATGACTTTAAGTTTTGAAATTGTGTTAGGAGTGTATTGGTGAGTTGTTGTATGATTGTATGATGATATAATAGGATGATATGAGGTGATGAGTAGTTAAAATTGATGGAAATTCCTTGGATGCATACTAGTGTGAAATTCGGCCATTAGGCAAAAAGAGGTGAAATGATGTTGTGAAACTGCTTGGATGATATTTCAAGTTTTAAATGGTAATTAGATGGGTTGTGTGGTGGTTGGAAGGTTGGAAAACTTATAGAAAAATAATTGAAAGTGTTAAGTGTTGAATTGTCATAGAGTGGATTATTAAGCAAAACGATGAATAAAAGACGTAAAACGACGAATTTTCTATAGAATTGGCAGATTTTAGGTGAACTTCGGGAGAGCATATCTCCCTCCATAGAGGTCCGATAGGGACGTGCCATACGCCATTTTCAAGCTTGAGATGTCCCCTACATTGTATCAAAATCTTGGAATCTTTTGAGTGGTGTGCAGCCCTGTGCAGGCCAGGGAAGTTGCTGCCCTGTGCAGACCAGGGAAGTTGCTGCCCTGTTTTGGCCCACTTGGGGGCTGTTCTGGACCATTTTGGGAAATTTGTTCCCGCTTCGTTTCTTAGTCAAATTAAGTGTATGATATATCAAATCGAAGTCTGGTTTATGGTATAAAAATTTGAGAGAAAATGGACGAGTGGATTAGGTTCAAAAATTCAAGGAGTGAGGGACATTTGGAGCTGTTTCAAGGTTGGTTGGCAGTTTTGCTTGTCCAACTTCAAATGGCGATAACCAGAGCTAACGAGCTCGGAACCAAGCATGTGATAGCTTTCTAGAAAGGTAATTAAGTAAGAAAGAAAGATAGCAAGATATGAGGGACTGAATCTTTACTGTGCTTCCGCAGTAATTTAGAAACCAAAACCTGTTCGGATGTGTAGAAAACCCAAAAGTGTGAAATTGGCTAAGTGAATTTATGGGAACCCCTTAGTGTCTTATTATAACTAAAGTAAACTATTAAAATAGTATATATAAGTATTCCGCAAGAGTTTACAGTTACGGTCACAACTTTTAATTATTACGCTTTTTATGTTTTCAACTGCTCGCGTAATAATCGGAAAAAGTTTATTCGCATTTTTATAAATGAGTTGTTGTGATTATAACTGCGCTTAATATCATAATTAATGTTAACAATACCGGTGTACAATGGGCTGTTACTTTTTATGGTATCAGAGAAATTTTGTTAGGAAACTCTGATAATATATATATATAGATGTGTTATGTGCTGTATAGTTGTATGTAGATTCATATCGATTACTGTATATGTGATTCCTTAGTGTGGGTCTGATCAGCCCATTCCTTTGTGTTACATGTGTGGTCATCGTAAGAAGCCTGCGTAGTAACCTTGGAGCACCGAATGTGAGTCTTTAGCCTGATGTTGTGGCTGCAGTGTTAACTGCGCCATGGACAAGAGACGGTAGTAAGTAAAGTATGAATATTAGAAGACTTAAGGAAAACAGACTTAAATATTATATCTGACTTTTGATGAAAGTTGAAAGAAAATTTTATTATAAGCAAAAGTTGTAAACAATCTATGATATGTACGGTAGAGACAAAGGCAAGCCTTGTAGTACTATGGATAATAAATATATAATTGAGATGAGTTATGAGATTGGTGAAACTTCCGAGTATATGCGTAGGATAGTAAGACAATTATGTACAAGTGGACTTGGTGAGTAGACTTCATCAAGGTGAGAGGTTTAGAACCTGAGGAGTTATTGAGAAATGAGAACAGATATGCATATGTATGCGTTAAATACGTTATGTTTGATTAGCAGTTATGAGACCAGGACAGGTGGTGTATACTTGAATGAATTGGGATGGTTAATGTAGAGAAGCAAGTGGAATATTTGATGTATAATCCCAAGGGGTTTGACCACTTGAAATTATTATGTTAGTGAAGTGTTAATTTGAAGAGGTATTGAAATACGGGATTGAAATCCATAAAGAGGCAGAGTGACTAAACATAGGTTAGGTGAACTAATTATGTGTTATATTATTATGTATTATGTGCATAAGGAAAAGTGAAGGAATCGCCATGGATGGCATAAAATAAATGTACAATGAAGACACTATTGTAGTTAATGGATGTCGACTCAAATTGGCAAATGTGTCAGTGATAAATGAATAGGACGGTTGAGATGTACAGTAATGTGTAAGACAGTAATGAGAGTTGTGAAGAAATTATGATATTATGGTATATATATAAGTACTACTAATAGTAGTGCGCTTGTGAAAACATTGGTATTTGATATGGAGTGATAGACGGAGTAGAGGTATTTTCAAGGTAAAGGGATATTCTACAACCACCAAGGGTGGAAGTGATCAGGAAAAATTGATGGGTTGCTATACAGTATTGATTATATATTATATGAGCCGTAGCAGGAAATAGATTAGTACGGTGGCATGATTTTGTGGGTTATCGTTGTATAACAACAAGGTGAGATGATATGATTAGAGAATGAGCTAAGGTACAACCTAATGAGAAACCATGTAGTTAGTGTGTGAACTAAGTGCAATAAAGTGAGAAATTAAGTGGTTAGCGAAAGAATTGATGTATAAAATGTGCATAGAGTATGAGATTATGTGTTTAGGAAAAGAGCTAATGTGTAATGTCAAAATGAAGATGATAAGATTAGTTAATGAGCGGAGGTATAATGGTCAGTGCAAGGACTGACGTGTAAGTGTCAGTGCAAGGACTGACGAGTGGATTTCAGTGCAAGGACTGAGATAGGATTTTAGTGCAAAGACTAATGTAAAATTTTCAGTGTAAGGACTGAGGTAGAATTTCGATGCGATGACTAATGTGAATTTCAGTGCAAGGATTGAGGTGAAGTTAGTTTCCTGTTATTGGACAGATATGATTAGAAGATCCTTGTGTGATGAGAAATATGATACTTATCTTAAGAGATGTGAGATGTGTGCAAAACTTTGAGAAAAGTGTAGGATTCATGGAGTAGAGATTATGTTATGAATTATGCCAGGTGAGTAGTTAAAGTAAAAGAATAAACAATCTTTGATAAGAATAATCAAGGAAGAAACAGTGCGCCATACCTATATGTGATATGATTAATATACTACTACTATGATTATGGGGGCAGCCCATGTGGTAATACAAAATAGTTCTGCCGTTATACACGGGTATGATACAGACGCCAAATGGACTGGGTCCATATGTAATCGGGTGTGTACTGGGTACACCTCGGCTGTTATATACAAGTGTATTATGAATATAAATTCCTCTGTGCACTGGGTGCAAGTTGTAAGATGTGGTAGTATGGGTATCTCCGTGCGGATTATGTTCCCGGAGACTATGATTAGCTTATACAAATAATATGAGACGAGCAAATGTTCCGCATTGATGTAACTGCTAGTGTAGTATAGATATGTGATGAAAATGCACAAAGAAGAAACATATGGCGGATGCTCCTAGAATAGGGACAGTTAGCGGTAAGATATTATTATGGCATGGATCATATGGTTGGATTCTCTGATCGGTGGGTCATTACATCTGGGGCCCTTTGGACAGCAAGAGCTTGAGGGGTTAAACCTGTGAATGTTGTTACCCACTGTATTGAGAGAGTTTTTCCATGTGATTAACGCAAAATCTGAGGTCATATATTTTTAAATGGATAATAGTATGTCAGATTTGAATATAAGAGGTGAGGCATAGTGTGTAAGAATTTCGAAGTGTCATAGTGAAGCACTATTCTGTGTGTAAAGTAAGTCTGATGAAATAATTTTCGACTATAAGTGAGGAAGTAAGTTAGTTGGAATCCTCGCCTTATGACAAAAGAGATAATAACGCGATTTAATGTTGACAGATTGAGTAAGTGTCCTCTAGGAAGGCTAGTGATGATCGAGAGTTCAGGTTAAAATGGTGACTTATTAGCCTTAATAAAAGGTAAATTGTAATAGATTCAAGTACGAACGTGTAATAATAGATGGAAACTAGAGTTGGAATTGATAACCAAAAAGTGAATAGCTTGGTTTTACTGGTAAAGTATATTGAGGAGTGTTACATATAATCGCATATGCCACTTACGGTGGAAGGTGTGTGGAAAATGTACAATGTTGATGATGTTTTGATTAAGTACTAATGAGGTATGGACGAGTGATTGTGGTAGCTTTGAATATTCCGAGAGACGGATATACCAACTGATGGTGAGTTGTAGAAGTAGTGGCAATGGTGGAATTAATTTTAAGTGACTTGATAATTAAGTTTCAAGGATTCCTAGCGGATAGGACTTGTATATAAGAGATATGGCATTTTGAATAGTCCATCAGTTAATAGTGAAGTGGGTCGGAAATTGATTCGTTCCAAGGTGTTTGGTGGTAGTTAGTAAAACTGTAAGGTAATAGTGTTTCGAGTTTGACATCCAGGATTAAGTGACGATGATTACGAGAAAGTGGTATAAATGAGTGGATCATATGGTTAAGTTGCAATATCGGAGTAGAATTAAAGTTGAAAATAGTTAGTGGGTGAAAATATTAAGCATGAGGCCTCGATATGGAGGTCATTGATGAGTGTTGTGTTTAGACAGTGAGAGGTCTGAGTATAGAATTGAGCTGACTGAGTTGATAAATTTGAGATGGTTCAGTTTATGAAAAGAGTAACAGTGAGTGTAAATTATGAATATGATTAGTAGATGGAAAAATTCAGGAGTGTGTTGTGGTTAAAGGACCTTAAATGGTTAATCGAAGATATAAACTAGTATGAGTATTGTTAGTTTCGTATCCCAAAGAGGAAGATATAGCTGTGAGTACCTAAGAAGAGGCGAAGACACGTGACAAGGAAAAGTAAAGTATATGAGTATAGAATTTAGTGTGAGTTGGAATTATAGGATACGACAAAGTGCCTTCTAAACTAGAAAGTATGTGCTTAGGTGAAAGCCAAGAAAACAACGAGAAGGTAAGATTAGTAACATCAATAAAAAAACTGGTACAAAAGAGATGTGGGGTATTGATGAAACAGTGAGGACAGCGAAAAGAGTTAAGTATTAAAAAAGTGAGTTGGAAATACTCCAGGAATAACTAGTGGAGGTACATGAGAATGGTTAGAGCCTAGTATGGAGACGACTAGAGATTTTGGGAACGACATTGGGTCAGAAAGATAGATAAAGATGTGGATGAGATGAAGTGAGACAGATAAATTGTAATGTGGTCATAGATTACCTATAAATTGGTGAAAGTGTAACCGTAAGCCATAAAGAGCTTAAAATATTGCGAATTAAAGGTCGTGGCACCATAAGTGACAAGTTGTAAAATGAGTATATTATGAACTACAGTTAACGAAAAAGCAACAATGGTTTAAGGAAACAGTGAAAATATAATGAATTAAGGGGCCAGATCCTTGAAATTATCAAGTTTGTGAAGGATTAAGTAATGATGGATACAACAGAAATAAGGTTATGCGTGTGACGAGTGTAAAATTTTAAAGATGCACGCCTAAGTAGGCTAGTCGAGAGTGGAAAGATGAGATTCCCCGGTTACACCCCGTGTTACGGGATCATTAAGATGTTAATTTTGCGGATAAAATTCTAAAAGGTGGGGTGAATATAACACCTCGCAATTTTAAATTAAGTATTAAAATGTTAAATGAGTGATTAAGTGAAGAATTAGTGAAAATCCTAAAGATTAGGCCAAAATACAAAGAAATGGCAAAATGGTAATTAACCAATACACAACCCTAGGAAGATAAAAATTGAGTAGAAGGTCTCAGATGATAAAAAACCATGGAAACGGATTCAGAACGAAAAATTGAGTGGATAGGCAAGTTTCAGAAAAATCAGTGTATAGTGTTTTTCGCGGGTAAAAATATCGCGGTACGATTGCATCGTAAAACGTGCCAATTGAGTTTTGAGCTCTAGGTTTCAAATATGAGTTATAAATGATTTATAGAGTTAGGAAATATGGTTTATGGAAATATTTGATGGAATTAAGTCAGTTTAGGGAAGCGTGCCAACGACATGCGAAATAGCTTAAAGTGGTGTTTTCTCCGAATGACCGAAAAACTCTGTATTCATCTGATAAAGCATGATCAAGGAATAATGGTCAATGTTAAAAATTAGAGTTTCTAGATAAGTTTTGAATTTACGTACGTTTAGTGAAATCGGAGGGAAATTCGGATGAGTTTTAAATCGCGTGGGACCCGCCCCACTTAAGTTCCACTTAGCCACCTCACCACCTTCACTATTCATCATCCTCTCCTCTTCTTCTCTCTTTCCCTTGCGCGCTAACAGCCCTCCCTTCATCTTATTTGTGCAGATTTTTCTTTGATTCATAACTTAACCATTTCTCAACCAAATCCAACAAAGTTTGTCTTGAATCTTGATGGAAAACACCTCCTAAACACATTGGTACCACTTTCAAGCCTCGAAATCGCGTGTGGGAGGAGATCTGCCCAGTTTTCAGCCACGGTTTTGGGAGGAGATTTTGTGTTCTTGGAGCTTCTAAGTGCTCCAATGGTGGAGTATGCTTAAGAGGAGTCTTGTACCTACCATTTGGGTGAGTGTTCTTTCATTTTAATTGGTTGAATGTGGTGATTTGATTTTGAGGCCTAAACTTTGCATGTTTGATGTGTGATGTTAGAGAGCTCATTGGAAAATGTGTATTAGAGGATAATGTCTTAGAATGATGCATTAAAGCTAGAAATGCAATAAAAATTGTTGAGGAAAAATGTTGATTTTTAACTTAGTGAAAATTTGAGGTGTCATGACTTTGAGTTTTGAAATTGTGTTAGGAGTGTATTGGTGAGTTGTTGTATGATTGTATGATGATATAATAGGATGATATGAGGTGTGGAGTAGTTAAAATTGATGGAAATTCCTTGGATGCATACTAGTGTGAAATTCGGCCATTAGGCAAAAAGAGGTGAAATGATGTTGTGAAATTTCTTGGATGATATTTCATGTTTTAAATGGTAATTAGATGGGTTATGTGGTGGTTGGAAGGTTGGAAAACCTATAGAAGAATAATTGAGAGTGTTAAGTGTTGAATTGTCATAGAGTGGATTATTAAGCAAAACGATGAATAAAAGACGTAAAACGGCGAATTTTCTGTAGAATTGGCGGATTTTAGGTGAACTTCGGGAGAGCATATCTCCCTCCATAGAGGTCCGATAGGGACGTGCCATACGCCATTTTAAAGCTTGAGATGTCCCCTACATTGTGTCAATCTTGAAATTTTTTGAGCGGTGCATGATAACTCATATTTTATTACACTTATTTGTTACTCTTGGTTGGTATTTTTAGGTTTTATTTGAATTAAATAAAGGTCTTTTGGGTTAAATTAGAATTCTAGTTTTTAATTGGGTTTAATTGATTTTCATCATAATTTTTCAGATTTACACTACTTTCGTATTTTGACCATATCTCACTCTAAAGATTTCCGATTGACTCCGTTCTTGTTGCGTTTTACAGCTAACAGGAAGGGATACAATTGCTATTTCAGCTACTGAAGTCCAATTCGGACGGAAAGATGGTCTAAACATGAGCTCAAGATGACATGTTTTTACTGGAATTTTATTTTATTATTGGACTTGTAATTTAAATTAAAGCTCAATTACTTAAGTGGCCCAAAGCCAAGTTTTAGTTTTAGTTTTATTTTATTTTATATTTTAGTCAGATGGGCTGATTTGAATTGAGCCCAGCCCAAATTAGGTTTTGAACCCTAGGGGCATATGTAGGAGAGGAGGGGAAACATTTTGGGATTATGTAATTTTCAAATTGGAAGATCAAGACATTTTTTCTCTGAAGCGTTCTTCGCGTTCTTCATCTTCTTCTTCTTCTTCTTCTTTTTCTTTTATGCAATTTAATTTGTAATCATGTTTATCCTGGGCATGCTAGGCTGAACCCCTTTTTAATCAACCTAAGGGGAAGGGATTCCATGGATCTGTTTAGAGGATCTGCGATCAATCTCTAACCAGATTTGTTTCTTTACCCTAACTCAGATCAATATCGTGCGATTGTGGATATTCGATCTGAGGTTTGCGATTGTGATTATGGGTGAAGAATGATCATCAGATTTGATGATCCGATTAACCTCAATTGGAAATAAGGATTCTGATTCAATTGAGATTAATCGTGAATTTGGTAATTTCTCTAATTCTTTAACCAGATTTGTTTCTTTTCCTAACTCAGATCGACATCGTGCGATTGTGGATATTCGATCTGAGGCTCACGATTGTGATCATGGAAAAGGAATAATAATGAGATTTGATGATCCGATTGTTCTCACTTGAAAATAAGGATTCGATTCAATTGAGATCAACCGTGAATTTGGTAATTTTTATCCAAAGAAGGACGTCCATGGAACCCTAACCTTAGGTTGGTTAATTTTGAATTACGAATTTTAATTCCAATTTTATATTCTGCCTTTTAAATTATTTAAACTGAAATCAAAACCCCCCTTTTATTTTCTATTTTCAGCAACGATTTTCACCCAAACAATTTCCTTGAGAGACGACTTAGGGTTTCCACTTAACTGCAAATTTTCTGAACCCTAAATAAAAATAATTTTTAATTTGTACGAGTTCGACAGCTCGTGTCAAATTTGGCGCCGTTGCCGGGGAAATTGCATCAGTCTAAATCGTTTCTGTTTCTATAAAAAATAAATAATTGAATTGTCTTTTAATTTTCGTTTCTGTTTCAGTTTTCATTTTAATTCTCTTTAATTTTCGTTTCAGTTACAGAGTTTAAAAATTAAAAAATTAAAAATAAAAATTTAATGTTCTTTAATTCTCCTTAATTTTTTTTTTTAATTCTCTTTTATTTTAATTTTCTTTTAATTTTTGTTTTCTGTTTCTGTTTAAAAAAAAAATACAAAAAGAAAAATTGTTTTTGAATTATCTATTTTTGTGTTTCTATTTTTCTGAGCATACCTTAGTGCAAGCATCCACAGTCCAATCCCCAGCAGCTTCTACAGTAGCATCAAGCATGAATAATCAAAGAATTGAAAATAAGCTTGAAGAGTTAAACTCGCTGGTGACACAATTGGCAGTAACACAGATAATGCAGCCTCTCATTCCACAGATGAGCAACTTGTGTGGTATCTACTGTAATCCTCTTCATCCCACGGATGTCTGCCCCTCCTTTCATGATAGCATCCCTCTAGTTGACCAGACAGTAGCTGCAGTAGGAGTTTTTCCAGGAAAATTGCAGTATCAGCAGCAACAATACAATCCCTTCTCTAATACTTACGATCCTGGCTGGAAGGATCATCCCCACTTGAATTGGAATCAGAACCTGAACCAGCAGAGCCTTCCTCCTTATCAACAGAGGCAAAATTTCCAGCAGGCTGTAACTCCACAACATTTGCAACAGGAGCCACTAGCCCAACAGCAAATCAATTGTGGTCCTTCACTAGAAGATTTGGTGAAACAGATGGCGACGAGTAACTTGCAATTTCAGCAGCAGACCGAATCTACAATTCAGAACCTGCAAACACAGATTGGGCAGTTGGCAACATCAATGAGTCAGGTTCAACCTCAAAGTTCCAGTAGTTTTCTTCCTCCGCAAACAGTTCCAAAACCAAAAGGGAATGCAAATGCCAGTGCTATATCTCTAAGGTCAGGCAATCAACTGCATGAGCCCCAACAAGCTACAGTTGAGGATGAATTAACATTTGAAAAAAATAAGACAGCGCAAGAGAAGCGAAAACTTGACAATGAACCTGAGTTCTCTGTTCCGCTTCCCTTCCCTCAAAGAGCCATCAATTCCAAGAAATTGGCAGAAATAGCACAAGAGAAAGAGTTACTAGACACATTCAGGAAGGTTGAAGTTAACATTCCTCTCTTAGATGCGATCAAGCAGATTCCAAAATATGCCAAATTCCTAAAAGAATTATGCATCAATAAGAGGCGACTGAAGGGGGACGAACTAGTTAACGTGAGCCATAATGTATCAGCCCTCATCCAACCCATGCCTGAGAAATGCAAAGATCTAGGAACATTTACTATTCCCTGCATTATAGGAAGTTCTATATTTGATGATTGCATGCTAGACTTAGATGCTTCCATTAAAGTCATGCCTGAGTCTGTTTACAAGTCCTTTGGTCTTGATCCTTTGCGTGCTACTGGTGTTATTATCCAGTTAGCCAATAGGAGCAATGCTCACCCTTCTGGTTTAATTGAAAATGTTTTAGTCAGAGTAAATAACCTGATATTTCCTGCTGACTTTCACATTTTAGATATGGAGGGTGAGTCTCCTAGTAGTACGCCCACAATCATACTTGGGAGGCCCTTTTTGAAAACTGCAAGGACCAAATTAGATGTGCATGTTGGGACTCTATCCATGGAATTTGGTGATAGCATTGTACATTTTAGTATATTTGATTCCATGAAGCATTTTAAGGTTCAAGTTGAGCATTCAGTTTCATGCATAAATGTGATTCATGATGTGGTTGGTAAGGTTGATTCTGAATTGATTAATGATTGTGCATTACCTGTGGATTCTGACCTACCTATTAATGATTCTGAATTTGTACTAAATGTGAAGTTAGGCAAGACTCCCCATTCTGGTAATGATTTTGATCCTAACTCTCATGGACCCAAGATGAAATGGGTACAAAAAATTTCTTCCTCTATTTTTAGTATGCAGAAAAGTTTGCGTAAGGTTGGAAGAAAGGATCAAGAGAAGAAGAAATGCATACAAAAAAGAAAGCCCCCAAAGTTGCGTGATAAGCAGATGGAGAAGAGTTGCACAATGATTGCCCATCACCTCAAAGTTGTTCATAAAGGACCCCAGAAGCAACCTGTGGAGACAGAGGCTCTACTCAATGATGTTGTTTATCCTCCTTAGGGAGTCCAGGGAGTCTTCTTCCCTCTTTTTCTTTTATTTCTGTTATTTTCATTTTTCTTTTTCTTTCTTTCTTTTAGTTTTTGACTTTCGTAGGTAGATTTTCCTCTTCTATCTGGTTATTATTGAGTGTTACATGGAGTAGACTTAGATCACAATGTTTGATAGTAAAGTGTATTAGGCTTTGATCTCAATTCTTGGATTGCAATACTTGTTGATTGATGTTGTGATGCTGATTGCATGATTTGGTTACCCCTTGTGAGGTTTTGAGCTTGTATACATGGCATATCTTCTAGCCATGCTTTCATTCTTGTGTGCTTATGCTCTTGATCTTTTTTTCTCTAGAACTTGCTATGATTTTTTTTGAAATTGCATTTTTCACTTACATGCATGAATATGATTGAGGCATTCATTTCTTTCTTTACCCACTTTAGCCAGATAGCCATCCCTTACATTATTATCCCTTGATGCCCCTTTGAGCCTTTATATCCTTTACTTCTTGAGCCACATTACAAGCCTAAGTGAAAAAAATCAATTAATTCCACACCCTGGAGATTTACTGAGCAATGGTTTTCACTGTGATGTTGTGTTTAAGTGTGGGGGTTTGCCCGAGGCGTGTAAAAGTTTAAGTGTGGGGGGTGACAATGTGATTCTTTTCTCTGCTATGTGGTTCTTCTATGTTATAAAAAAAAAGCAAAAAAAAATAGAAAAAACAGAAAGAAAAAAAATAGAAAAAAAAAAGAAAAAAAATGTGTGTTTATTTTTATCTTTTCATTATCTTTGTGTAAGTTCTCAACCCTTGCTCTTGTAGATTTCTAGGGTGTTTAACCTTCTTTTCCCATATTTCATCCATACCTTCACCTCAGCCCCATTACAACCCTGCATAAAGCCCTCTTGATTTGTGCATGCATGTGTTAGTAGCAGTGGAGAAGTAGAATTTGAGCAAGCCTATGGTAGATTGATTTTCTTGAGTAGATTTGAGTGATACACTGATTACCTGATACAATTGAGAGAAAAATATTGAGAGCATCTTGTGTGAAACCATTTTTTGTAATTGGCATGTGCAGGAAAAATTAGCAAGTCTTGTGATTTGAGATTAGGGAATTTCAGTCCTGATTGATTTAGCTGTGAAGACTTGTGATCTTTGTGTATTTCCTGTATGCTTGGTAATTGTTAGAAAGGATTGGTTGATCTTAGTCTTTGCTTTTAATTTTAGTTTTTGCCCAGGAATGCAAAAAGATAAGTGTGGGGGAATTTGATAACTCATATTTTATTACATTTATTTGTTACTCATGGTTGGTATTTTTAGG
>JAVKPL010010225.1:0-41064 GCA_032173675.1 Gastrolobium villosum | reverse complement strand
TTGGCACAACAGTCAATCATTGCACAGTTTCTGGACAACCAATCCATGCCCAGAATAATTTGAAGGTTGGCCATCGGTAATCCTATCAGATCTACCAAGAAGTCACGGCCATCCCACTGAAACGCTACATCGCGATGAACAGTGGAGGTCAAACATTTTTCTCCGGTGGCGGTGGTAACCCGCAGCGGTGGAGAAAGCACATCACTGGGCAACTCAAGCCCCACAGCAATAGGGGTAGCAACAAAAGAGTGCGTTGCCCCGGAATCAAATAAAACATCAATAGCTGATCCACCAATGGTAACAGTACCTCTGACCAGGTTCGGAGCTCTGTCCGACTGCTGACGATCAAGTGTGTAGACTCGTCCGGTGGTAGGTGGCACGACTGGTGCCCCAGTAGGAACCATCTGCAACGGCACAGCCTGCACTGCAGCAACTCTCGCCGACGGGCAATCTCTGGAGTAGTGGCCCTCCTTGCCACACTGGAAGCAAATCAGCTGACCGGTAGAACACGGCCCAAAATGTGACTTCCCGCATCCCGAACATCTGGGAGCAGGAGGTCTAGCGGTGTTCCCCGAAGCAGCAGTCTTCCTGAACTGATTTGGCGCTTGCTTAGCCGCCAACGGTGGTTTACCCTTGCCCTTGTTGGAAAATTTCTTGTTCTTCCAGGGAGTAGAACCACCAGCGCTCTGTGGCACCTCAACCTTGGCCCTCTTGGCCTGACTCGCCCGGCAGTAGTCCTCGATGTCGCGGCACTGCTGCACCAACGCTCCGAAGTCTCTCGAAGCAGAACCAGCGAGATGTCCAGCAATATCCTCATTAAGTCCCCTCCGGAACTTGGCCGCCAAGAATGTAGGAGTAGGCCTCGCCATGCGAAAATGAGAGAACTTGACCAGTTCATTAAACTTGGCCAGGTACTCGTCGACAGACAACGAGCCCTGCACCAACTGGTCAAACTCCCCCTGCTTCCTCTCCTGTGAGTCATAAGGGAAGTACTGACCCAAGAAGCTCTCCTCGAAGAATGGCCACGTCATCACATGGCCCTGCATCTCATAGACCTGAGACAGGTTGGTCCACCACTCATGGGCCTCGCCCTCCAGCATGTACGTGGCGAACAGCAGCTTCTGCGGATCGGTGCATTGCATGATCCGGAAAATTTTGTCCAGCGCCTGAAGCCATCTAGCAGCAGCAATGGGATCATACGATCCGTCGAATGAAGGTGGCTTATGCTTGCGGAAAGCATTCAGCCGGCGATCGATCTCGTCACGATCCTCAGCAAGTACGGGGATAGTCTGCATGGCCCCCGTCAAGTGACTACCCTCACCCATCTGGCTCTGGGTGTCCTCCTGTTGACTAGGCGGAGGTGGAGGCGGTGGCGGCGGTGGAGGTGGTGGAGGACCCTGGCCCGCAGCAGGACCAGCCCTCAACTCCTCCAACATGACCCTCATCATAGTCATGTTGGCCATCCGGTTCTCCTCCAGAACCTCTGCCGTGGTTTGCCGGTTCGCATCTCTAATTGCGTCCAGCATTGCCCGGTTTGCCAGCCTCGTGGCTTCCTGGTCGGCTAGTCGGGCCGCCTGCATCTCAGCTAATGCAGCCAGGACAGGATCCGATTGATCCTCGCTTGTACTCGTGTTCCTCCTCGGTGGTACCATGACTCTGCACAAGTTACACAAAGAATGAGTTGATCAGGCCCACGCCATGTGGTCACACATGCATTATCATAACACACACCAGTCAGAGAGAACACAAGGTAGACACGCAACGACACATCCTAAGTTATTGCAATACATACAGGCTTTTCCCTAGAAAGTGCTCTGATACCATAAAATGTAACAGCCCGTGTTAACCCGGTCTATTAACACACTATCGTATTAAGCCACGCTTAATAAAAATGCGGAATAAATTTTTCTTTAATTCAATTATGACGTCATTAACTTAACCAACTTGATTACTTAATCATTTTCATAAAAATACTGCCTGTATGTAAATTGCAAGACAACTAACTGAATACCTCGTACATAAATATAATGTGTGTATCTAAAACCACAGGTCTACACAAGTAGCCTGGGTCAAAATCCTGATACTTTAATTACAACATTAACCTAAAAGACCAAAGTCAAACATGTGGCATGGACAAACCCCATGCTCACCAAATAAGGCAACAAAGCCCAATAACAGTCATAACATAAACTCAACAGAAAACATAAACAACAGTCGGAAATAAAAACAGCAGTCAGCATATCATCAAATCAACTCAGCTCTGGCCTCCTGCCACCCGAGCCCTCAACATTACCTGATCCTGAAATAAGCGTCCCCAAACGTGGGGTGAGATCTCTAACAAGAAATCTCAGTAAGACAAGGGGTCCTCAAGGAGTCTCCACCCCAAGCTCACTTACATGTGTAATATAAGTTCTAAAACAGTATTACAGTATAAGTTCCAAAATCATGCGATGCAGCAATTAATCATGTCATGTGTGCTTTCAAATCTACTGGCCAGAGAAATGTAGGAATACGTCTATGCCTACATGAGTACATGGATACTACCTGCACCTCACCCACATGCTTCTCCATCTTGTATGTACTACATACTCAGGATTGCCGTCTAGGTGGACACCACATGCATATCATAATAGCTCATTACATATAAACAGCTCAACAGCATTTCCAAAATAATCAAAGCATGTAACACAGCATGCATAAACCCATCCCCATGGGACATGGTGGAACATCAAAATGGCTAAACCGAGGACACGAAAGCTTACCTTGCAAGCTAGCTATCCAAGCCAAGAGTCCAACCACTCACTAGTCCACAAACAGCAGTATCACAATCTGATATGGACCATTAACAAGTCAATATAAATGCATCACAAGCATACAACTTAAAGACTACGCCTTTCCTTTACGTTTTACGTCTTAAGGCTTCCCACAAAGCCATAAGCCCTTAATCGTGTGATTCTGACTTAGTCCATTTATTATAGAAGTTCAACTTCCTTAAACTAGGGTCCACACACACCCCATAGCTTACTGTTCATACAGTAAAGCTACTGTCTGCGCAGAACCCAGGATATCCGGATATCAGAAGGGGCATATCCGGATATGTCATATCCGGATATCTCACTGGACATATCCGGATATGTCATATCCGGATACCCAGATCCCATATCCGGATATCAATATCCGGATACCATATCCGGATACTGATATCCGGATATCTGTTCGACAAATATCCGGATATCTCACGACAGAATGCAGTTTCTGCATTTCGTGAATATCCAACCCAAAGATCCAACTTTTATCACATGTACACGTTAAAGCATGCATCTTTAATCCATTTTAGGTTCACTTATGTGTTGGTTACATGTTAAACTCATTAACATACCAAGATACCACCTTTAAGCCATAAAAACACATTATCAAGTTAAGGTGACTTACCCCAAAGCTTGGTCAGTAGTTCAAGGTGACTCTGGAGCACTTAACACTGCACCCAAGTCCAGCACACCCAAGGACACGAAAATGCCACCCAAAGGTTGGTTCTTGGCACCAAAGGAGGCTTCTTGGAACCTCCACTACCAAGGGAACACTCACAACTCCCCCTCACACAACTCAACACTTCAGAACAGACCTCACAACACACTCTACAATGGCTGAGAGTGCAAAAATGCAGCCCCACACTCCCACAACCCACTCTACTATGTGTTTGTAAGAAGAAGAGAGGAAGAATTAATGAAGAATTGGTCCAAGGCTCAAGAATGGTGAAGGAGAGCAATGAAACAGTGAATACTCCCTTCAGCCACCAAACACTCCCGTATGACCAATATGCTGCCTAGGGTTGTGTGCTAGTGTGTCTATTTATAGGCACATGGCCACTAAACGCGCAGTATTAGCCTTAATCGCAAAGTAAAAGATCTTGATCTCAAACTTCGGATTCTAGACCTACACATTTTTCTAAGATTTGTCATATTTTTATTTTATTTTTCGGAGCACCTTTCCGGTACGCGCTTTTCCATAGCCAGTATCAGTTCTGGTATCAGATTACGTCATTTTACTTGAAACTTGTTTTACAAGTATACATATATAAGCACAGTACGATGCTGGTTACTTCACTTTCATAGCACAACTCACCTAAATCACACTGCAATTGCAATTGCAATGGCTTCCTTCTCCCTTTCCTTTCTCTATGCCTTCCTTTATGCCATCCTTCATGCCATCCTTCATGCCATCCTTCCTATCCAAGGATCCGACATCGACAACCATGACGACAACCATGATGACAACCACAACACAAGCACAGATAGCATCATCCGTATGTCAGATAACAGAAGTTGTGAGAGGAAAAACATGTTCGATGAAGGTGCATTGTGTGTTGGTTCTTCTGACAATTGGCTCATGTTCCTAGGCAGGGATGGTTACCCTTTTCTTCTTCAACCCTCCTCTGATTATCTCATTCGGTTGCCACAATTTCCCCGTACATTCTTGGCCCCCAACATCACATATTCCTCTTTTGCCTTAAGGAAAACTTTTGTAAACAAGTTTGTGTTCATGGGCTCTGCCTCTCCTTCTCACTACTTTCTTGCCATATTGTATGGATACCAAGGTAAGATTGCTTTATGTGTTGCTGACTCGTGGGTGGAACTCTCTAATGCAAAGGGCTGTTATTGTGACATTGTGTTCATCAACGGTTATCTTTATGCTTTGGCAACTGACGGTTCCGTTGAAGGATGGGATGTTTGTCACAAAACTCCAAGAAAGGTTTTGGATGCAAAGCCAACCATTGAGAAAGATGAGGAAGAATGCAAAGAATTTCCAAGAGATAAGTTTTCCACACAGCTATACTTGGTGATATCAAAGGGAGAGTTTCTGTTGGTGAAGAGGTATATTGGGAATTTCGCGGACGCTGATGGGGTGGTAGTAGATGAATCATACACTTTGTCATCACTTGGTGACACACCTTGCCCTTACGGAACAAAGCATTTTACTGTGTATGCACTTGACTTTGGAAAGATCAAGTGGGAAAAGAAGAGGATCTTACTCGATCAAGCTCTATTTGTCGGCACCAATGAGTCACCAACGAGTCTAAATCAGTGCCTGCGGCTTTATCAGGATGCCAAGCAAACTCCATTTATTTCACAGATGATAGGTTGGAAGAGATGGATTTGGATTGGTCTTACGGTGGTCACGATTTGGGTATTTTTAGTCTTACGGTGGCTTTATCAGGATCGCATTAATCCACCTCCTATTTGGCTTGTTCCAACATGATAGGTGGTTCTAGCTATGTAATAGTTTTAGGCTAATTCAATTGGGATGTAATTTCTATTTTCTTCCTAGTTCCTTCTTATCTTGTAGTGTCAATTCTTTTTTTTGTGTCAAATGCTATTTCTAGTTTCTAATGAATACAAATTAGTTTCCAATCTATTTTAATTTTGTGGTCATCATTATAATAAAATACTGACTAGACCGTTTGGAATTTGGCTAACGCATCATTGTGCAACATAACCATTAAAGTCAACTCATGGCGCAAAACTAGTTTGAAAACGGATAAATCAATTTGGATAAATCAATAGTTGAACACATACGTGGCATAATGTAGCTTCAAAAGACAGCAACCTCTCCTTATCATTTACGGGATATTAATTATTTTATTTTACTTTTCCAAAGTTTTATTTCTGTATCAAAACTGATTCCACTTCCACTTTATTTTTTGTTAAGATTGCGAAAGAATAATTTTTTTTTTTGTTTTGTGTCATGGACCGTCTACGAGTCCTATTAAAATTCATGTTTCCCTAATTAATATAAGATGAAAGGCAAATATAGTAGTATGAAATGGAAATTTATTCAAATATATTTGTATAAAAACTTGTTATAAAAAGAATTTTTATAATAAAAAAAAAGTTTCGTATAAACTTTTTTTTAAGATATATATCAATTTTTTTGAAGTTTTTTTTATATTTTTCAATTTTGTTTTTATTCTAAATTTATATTTATAATTTTTATTATTTATCATATTAATAAATCATTGTATCCTTCATCTTCGAAATTCTCATAACAATCTTATATAATTAATAATGGCAAATTATATGTCTTTTAAAGGACATAAAATTATATCATCTTAAATGAGAAAAAGACACAAACTAATATTTTTTATTTAAAATTTAAATTATAAAAAATACTAATTTTTTTCTCCATAATTTTTATTGTTTATGTCTTTCTCTCACTTAAAATAACTTAATTTAATATCTTTTAAAAAACAAACATCAAATCCAATAAATAAATAGCTTTTATTTCTATTTTTTAAATTTTAACATTAAATAACTTTTTAATTTAAAAAAACGCTAAATAGGCTCATCCAATTTCCAAATCAATTATGGCACGGTATTACCGATCACGATATGATGTAAAAGATAGGATTTATCACACACATCACCTGTATAAAAACAACCTTCGTATGCAAGGATTGAATTTTATTAAACAAGTTCAAACACGAAAAATATATCACTAATCAATCATCATGGTTGTCATAATGGTTTTCCAAAAGGTCACCTTGCTACATGTGGGTGTTAACGGGCCGGGCCGAGCCGAACCGAGCTTTGATCTTAATGGGTCAAGCCTGTATTTAAACGTGTCCGACTGGCCTTAGCCTGTTACCTGTCACGAATATATTATTGGCCTGTGGCCTGGTTTATTTACAAAAAATAAAAGTCTGTGTGAAGCCTGTCTTAGTCTGTTAGCATGTTAAAAAATAAAAATAAGATAACAGAATTCCACAAAAAATCAATTTTCAGATAGAAACCTTAACTTCCAAATTGCAGCAATAATTTACAAAGTCTACAATAAAAAAAAATAAAGTGAGAGAAGGAAGATAACAGTTTATATTATCTTAGCCTATTATAAAAAAAGTGCAAAAAAAAATTGACACAAACAAGCAATGCACAGTGCAACGAATGAGTTTTTGTGGGTTTGTTTGTGTGAAGGAGGATGAAGGATAATATAGAAGAGCACTAGTAATTCCGTAAATATACATAAATTCAATATATATCCAAATAGCATAATATAGAACAAAATCATTCAAAAAGTCTGTTAAACCAATAAAATGGGGTGAAATAAATTGATGAGAGAGAGAGTTATTACAAGTAGTATAAAAAATATAAATAAATATTTACATATTAGGCTAGCCTGGGAGCTCTAAGGCCGAGCTTTTGAATTAGACCCTGAGGCCTTTTTATTAAACGAGCTTTTATACAAGTCAAAGCTTGGTTCCAACACGAGCTTTTATTAAACGAGCTCAGGCCTTTACGAGCCGAGCCAAAGGCCCCTGGCTCGTTTACTACCCCCCTACCTGTTACCCACTTGATTAGAACATTTTGATAAAGGAAATTGTTCCTTTTTTTTTTTGGAAATGAAATTGTTGCTTCTTTGTTTTTTTACCCCAAGGTGGGGAATCGAGGCAACTATCACCGGAATGGGAACATATAGAAGAGATCCTGATAAGAAAGAGAGAATAAATGAAAAGGTTAAAAAGGACCCACGCCAATATTTTTATATTTTTTTGTGTTGTTTGATTATGTGTTGTTTAATATAATCATGTTATGTGAAAGAATTATAATTATCAGCGATGGATTAATGATAATAGAAAAAGAAAAAAAAAACATTAGGATAATTAGTTATAAAATTATTATTTTTGATTCATTTTTGTATGAATAGGATTGTTCCACATGACTATATGAAATGATCCATTTTCTTTATACATACAAAAGTATATAGGTATATATATTTTTCTCTCCCCCTAGACCGCACATATTTTTATATATGTGTGAAAGATAAAATCATAGGAAAAATATCTTGTTGAAGTATCGTTATTTTAGTTAAAGTTATTATTATTTATTTAATATTTAAAATAAAATAAAAACCTTTCATTCTCTCCTACCATAATTTTTATTCTATAATTTTTTTTATTGCAAAAGACAGTACTTTTGACTAAAATAACACAATTTTATATTTATGTCGTTAAAAAAATTATTTCATACAAAAAAATTACTATATATGACAGGTAATACATAGTTACAATATTAAAGCTGCTTTATTTTTCTCTCTCATCAGATATTATCAGCTGACGTGGCGGAGAGAAAAATAATAATTTTACCATTATAATTTATAACTATGTATTATTCTATGAAGCACCGACACTCCAAAAATCCTGACTTGTCGTGTCCGACACTTCCCGACACTCCAACACGCGTTATAGAAATTCAAAAAAAGGTTTAAAAGTTATGTTGCGTTGAGTTTTTAGCTCCAATTATTAGATTCGTTGGATTACGATTACCATTTTATTGAGTCTAATATAAATATTTGGGATATCTCATGTTTCTTTACAAAGTTTATAAATATTATAAGTTTAGATTCATTTTTTGTTAAATTATTGAATATTAAATATAATATACACTACATAAATTAAAAATATTATTTAATATCAAAGTGTGTACTAATGTGTCGAAATGTAACATTTTTTAGAATTAACGTGTCGGAGTGTCTCGTGTTAGTATCGGTGCTACATAGATATTATCCTTAGTACATAATTATATTTTTTTGTATAAGATAATTTATTTTCATAAACATGGGAAAAATGGAACCCTTTAAAAAAAATTAAAAATAACGTCTCATTTTAAAAAAAATTGCCATTTTAGAAAAAATGATATCGTTTTTGTGCATAATTGGTTATTTTTTATATTCTCTCTCCTTTACTTTCACTCTATTCTTAATTTTATGGAGGAGATAAAGTGTAAAAAATACTAAATATACACCAAAACAATGTGACTTTATTTAAATTGGCACAAAATTATGCCTTTAAAATAACAGATATTTTAAAAAGGCATATGGGTTAGGCGCATACTTTTCACGCGTGCGAAAAATTTCCCTTCTGCTACCTGTTACACACTTGATTAGAACATTTTGATAAAGGAAATTGTTCCTTTTTTTTTTTTTTGGAAATGAAATTGTTCCTTTTTTTGCTTCTTTTTGTTCTTTTACCCCAAGGTGGGGGTATAGAGGCAACTATCACTGGAATGGGAACAGATAGAAGAGATCCTGATAAGAAAAAGAGAGAATGAATGAAAAGGTTAAAAAGGACCCACGCCAATATTTTCACATATTTTTTTCTGTGTTGTTTAATATAATCATGTTATATGAAAGAATTATAATTATCAGCGATGAATTAATGATAATAGAAAAAGAAAAAAAGATATTAGGATAATTAGTTATAAAATTATTATTTTTTATTCATCTTTGTATGAATAGGATTGTTCCACATGACAGTCATGTTAAAAAAATTATGAAATGATCCATTTTCTTTATACATACAAAAGTGTGTAGGTATATTTTTTTCTCTCTTCTCACCGCACATATTTTTATATATGTGTGAAAGATAAAATTATAGGAAAAATATCTTGTTGAAGTATCGGCATTTTATTTAAAATTATTATTATTTATTTAATATTTAAAATAAAATAAAAACCTTTCATTCTCTCCTACCATAATTTTTATTCTATAATTTGTTTTATTGTAAAAGACAGTAATTTTGACTAAAATAACATAATTTTATATTTATGTCGTTAAAAAAATTATTTCATACAAAAAAATAACTATATATTATGGGTAATACATAGTTACAATATTAAAGCTGCTTCATTTTTCTCTCTCCTCAGATATTATCGGCTGACGTGGCGGAGAAAAAAAAATTTTTACCATTATAATTCATAACTATGTATTATCCTATAAAGCACCGACACTTCAAAAATCCTGACGTGTCGTGTCCGACACTTCCCGACACTCCAACACGCGTTATAGAAATTCAGAAAAAGGTTTAAAAGTTGTGTTGCGTTGAGTTTTTAGCTCCAACTATTCATTGGATTACGATTACCTATGAAGCACCAACACTTCAAAAATTCTGATGTGTCGTGTCTGACACTTCCCGACACTCTCGGACACTCCGACACTTCACGATACCCCAATACGCATTTTAGAAATTCAAAAAAAAAGTTTAAAGGTTGCGTTGCGTTTAGTTTTTAGTTCCAACTATTAGATTTGTTAGATTACGATTACTATTTTATTGAGTTTAATACAAATATTTGATATATCTTATTTTTTTTGCAAAATTGATGAATATGATAAGTTTAGATTCATTTTTTTGTTAAATTACTGAATATTAAATATAATATATACTATATAAATTAAAATATTATTTAATATCAAAACGTGTCGAGATCTAACATTTTTTAGAATTAACGTGTCGGAGTGTCGTGTCGTATCGTGTCACGTGTCCCGTGTCGGTATCGGTGCTACATAGACGATTACCATTTTATTGAGTCTAATATAAATATTTTGGATATCTCATGTTTCTTTGCAAAATTTATAAATATCATAAGTTTAGATTCATTTTTTTGTTAAATTATTGAATATTAAATATAATATACACTACATAAATTAAAAGTATTATTTAATATCAAAGTGTGTCCTAATGTGTCGAAATCTAACATTTTTTAGAATTAACGTGTCGGAGTGTCGTGTCGTATCATGTCACGTGTTAGTATCAGTGCTACATAGGTATTATCCTTAGTACATAATTATCTTTTTTTGTATAAGATAATTTTTTTTCATAAACATGGAAAAAATGGAACCCTTTAAAAAAATTAAAAATAACGTCTCATTTTTTAAAAAAATGTCATTTTAGATAAAATGATGCCGTTTTTGTGCATAATTGGTTATTTTTTATATTCTTTCTCTTTTACTTTCTCTCTATTCTTAATTTTTAATTTTATGGAGGAGAGAGAGAAAGTGTAAAAAAATACTAAATATACACCAAAACAACGTGACTTTAATTAAAATGGCACAAAATTATGCCCATTAAAATAACAGATATTTTTGCATTAAAAAATTAAACCACTTTTGAAAACAAGATAGTTAAGATTCATAAAAGTGCAACTGATTATAATATTGCACTCAGCCATTCAGATTTATTAAGAGTAATTTGTTATTTTATTAACAAAACACATAATACAATTATTTAGTTTATTATATGAAAGATGTGTTAAAAAAAAGTTTATTATATGAAAGATCAAATCAAGAAAATATGTCAACGATAATAATTTGTGATTTTTTAAGCTCCATTTTATTTATTTTATAAAAGAAGTCCTTTAATCTTAAACATAATAAATTTTAAAATGAATAATAAAAGTGATTTAAAAAAATGCAAATTCACCCTACGTAATAAAGGTAATTCATATTAAGGGAGCCATAACGATTATTTATCAAATAGTTTGATTTTACCAAAAAAAAAAAGTTACTAAAGATTCCTAGAAATAATTTAAGGGTCATATTTATCTCATGTTGCATAAGAGAAACTAATTTTCTACACACACAAAAGATGAGTGAGTCCCACTTTTATTTTCTCTCTCCTCTTATTTGTGGGTCCTACTTGTAATTTTGTTTCTATTACATGAGATAATTTTTTTCTACAACATAAGAAAATTATTTTTCTTAATTTAATTTGGAATATAAAATAAAAACTGAATACTAATACGGAAATAATTGAAAAACAAAATCTAGATAGGAAGGTTGGGAATAGGCATGCAATCTTGGAACTTACTAAAAATCCCATTTTTTTTTTTTTTTGGTAATCACTAAAAATCCCATTTTACTTGTATCTGTGGCTAGTAATTTTTTATTTAATTTTTTGGTACAATGTAACTAGTATCTAGATTAAGATGAATTCATCGCCATGTAGGAAGAAATACTTTCAACTATGTGCTTGATAGGATGAGGAAAAGATTGTCTAACTGGTCCCAATCGTCTTTGTCTTTGGATGGTAGGGTGACTCTTGCAAAAGCTGTTATTACAACCATCCCCATGTACGCCATGCAAACTAATCTTTTTCCGGTGTCCACTTGTGAGGAGATTGACAAGATAACTAGAAACTTTGATTGGGGTTCTTCTACAGAAAATAAAAAGCCTCATCTGGTTGCCTAGAGCCGTGTTGTCTGCCTAAGGAGCTTGGGGGGTTTGGGGTTGAGAAATATGCGTGATACTAATAAAGCCTTCCTTATGAAAATTGGACATGACTTATTAACGCATAAAGAATCTCTTTGGGTTAGGGTGCTTCGGTCTAAGCATAGTATGGGAGATAGCTTGATTCCTATGATTCCAAAGCCGCAACAAACTTCTAACCTATGGAAGGGGATTGTAAAGGTGTGGGGCAACATTGTAGATCGTTCTTCAATTCATATAGGAAATGGGAAGCAGGTTAAATTCTTGTCTGATTGTTGGGTTCATGGTTTTGGTCCGCTTGAGGAGTTGGCTAATAGACCGATTAGTCAAGAAGAAAGTAACCTTATGGTAGCTAGTTTTGTGTCCCCAGGAGGAGGTTGGAATTGGGATACTTTTGCTTACTTACTTCCTATGGAGGTTAACCTTCGCATCGCTGATATTATGGTCTCAAATTCTATTGATCATGATGATAGAGTTATATGGAATGAGACGGGTGACAGTTGTTTTTCTGTTAAGAGTGCTTATGATTCTCTCTCAAACTCTCAAGTTGATAATCATGGGCAGCAGTGGAGTAGAGTTTGGAGATGGGATGGACCTCCTCGTATTAAGACTTTTCTTTGGCTGATGAAGGGTAATAGATTAATGACAAATGCTATGAGAGTTGATAGGCATATGGCTGATTCTGACATATGTCCTTGTGTGAGATGCATCGTGAAGATGTGTTGCATGCAATTAGGGATTGTCCTATGGTGTTGCAGATTTGGAAAGCGTTTGTTCATACTCAACAATGGGGCAATTTTTTATCTTCTGATCTGTTTCAATGGTTGTCATGGAATCTTTCTGGTAATGCAGGTTGTTCGAATGACTATGAGTGGCCTTTGGTGTTTGGTGTCGTTGCTTGGCATATTTGGAAGGACCGTAACCTTTTTGTTTTTCAAGACAAGAAGATTTCTACTGCTGTCATCATATCCAAGGTGCGGTGCTATGTGCAGAGTGTTGTTGATTCTAAGTTAGTTTTGCTTAATGGGGGGCTAAGTTCCTTTCGGGTTCCTAAGCGTACGATAATGTGGGAACCACCTCCTCATGATTGGGTCAAGATAAATATAGATGTTGCAAAAAAAGTAAGGGAGGAAGATCTTCTTGCGGAGGAGTGATCAGAAATAGTGATGGAGTTTGACTTGGCGGTTTTTATAAGGGGTTAGGGTATGGTACTGTTCTTCGGGCTGAACTCTGGGGTGCTTATATGGGTCTTCAGTTGGCTTGAGAGAGTGGTTACAAAAATATTTATCTTGAAGGGGACTCTACAGATGCTTTGCAATTGTTTCAGAATTGTGAAGAAGGGCATCCTTTGTTGCTTTTAGTTCAAAAAATTAAGGAGCTTCTTAGTTGGCCTTGGTTGGTCTGAGTTCAACATGTTCTGAGGGAAGGTAACCAAGTTGCTGATTGGCTTGCGAAAAATCATAGCATGCTTGAAGGGGAACTGCAGACGTTTACTCTAGGAAGCACGGACACTTGTAAAAACAGGAAGAGTCGGGTCCGACATGCTCCGACACGGCGACACGCTCCGACACGGTGTTGGACGCGCGGTTGACTTTTTCCGACATGTTGACCATTCCGACACGCGAATTTCACCGTGTCCGACACGATCAAATGGCGTTTTCGTAAAAAAAAATTTAAAAAAAAAATTAAAATTTTTTTAAAATTTTTTAAAAAAAAATTAAAATATATTAATAAAGCTTCCACCTGATCATATCGATTTTATTTTTTTATCTTTTTCCCCTTAAGTAGATAAGAGATCATCTCTGCATCATTATTGTCAATTCCTATTACGCTCTTGTTGTATCTCATTTTCTCTGATTTCTCTCTAATATGATTTGATCTCTCTATCTGATATTATATCTCTCTCATCCCAGTTTTTATTTTTTTATTAAAGCTTCCATCTTTATAACGTGTTTATGGGTATTATTAATTTAATTTCATTTTTTTGTTAAATTATTAAATATTAAATGAAATATAAATTATATAAATTAAAAATATTATTTAATATTAAAACGTGTCCCAACGTGTCGAAATCCATAATTTTTTAAGATTGACGTGTCGAAGTGTCGTGTCGTGTCAGTGACGCGTGTCGTATCGGTGCTACATAGTGTTTACTAATCTACCGATGTGATGTAGTTTACTGGTCCGTAATGATCAGAGGGAGTAGCCTATCCTAGGTTTGCCTAGTTTGTTTTTTGTTTTGTCTTTTATTTTCTGACGTATCCCAAAAAAAAAAATTAAGATGAATCTAATCAATCAATTGATAGAGATTCCATAAATTAATTAATACCAAATTCATTAGCGCGTCAATCCATTTTAGTTCCTAAACTCAAATAATTTCTCAATTTAAATTCAAGAAATAAAAGTATTGGTGTCCCACAACAAATTTCAGAAAACTATTCATCTCAATATTTATTTGTATGATAATGATTATGGTATTTATTATTTAGTTTAAGTAATGCAAAAAAAATTAAAAAATATTCCATAGAACTCTTAAGTTTGCGTACCCATTTTATTTGTTTTAGTAAAATGTATCTAGTTAATTATATTCTATTAGATTATCTCATTCTTTTGGATTATTATTCCTTATCGATTGTATGGCATAACCATTGATAGCATATGAATTTACTGAATATTGTTTTTTCATATAAATATTGTTTCCAATGAGAAAAATAAGATCGAGACAAATAAACTTGGTATTTTGATTGTATTATTGTTATATTCAAAAGAAGCCTTTAAATAGGCAAACCAATACAAAGGCTACGTACTGGAAAGAGGAGCAAAACAAACTCTTACAAACAGAATCTCTAAGATCCTAACAATCTCCAATATCTAAACTCCTAAACAAATATTATAAATAGAATTAAGATCCTAACAATCTCCAATATATTTCCTAAACAAATATTATCTATAGTTACAAACAGAATCTCTAAGATCCTAACAATCTCCAATATCTAAACAATCTAATATCTAAACCAATTAACAATCTCCAATACTCCCCCTCAAGTTGGAATGTAAGGATTAACATGCGCTGTCCTAAGGCTTTGGTGAACAGATCTGCAAGCTTAGTAACTATGGTATTTGCCATGATATGGTCACGCACAAAATGACAATCCAATTCAATATGTTTCGTTCTTTCATGGAAAACTGGGTTTGCAGCTATATGTAATGCTGCCTGATTATCACAAAATAATTCCATAGGAGTTGAGAGTTCAAGGAAGGATTTAAGCCAAACTAGTTCTGCGGTATTTGATCTCTCCGCTTCGGCTGATGAATTTACTTGTTTCTTCGTTTTCCAAAAGATTTGATTCCCATATTCTCGAGTATCTGAGTCGCAGTTTTTTTAAGATCACAATTTTTTTATTTAAATGAGGACCCGTATGACTGCTTCGAAGTGTGCTTGTTTATAAATTGGGAGAGGATATGAACCACATAGTGGCCTTGTAATGGTTTTAACTTCCCAATCAGTCTCCTATTCGTTCAGGGTATTATGATTTGTGATGGTTTGCATCCATTTCATTTACTTTGACATAAGTTCTTGCTACGGGCAATTATTATTTCAATGTCCCAGATCTTTGAAATTGAAATCATGCAAAAGATGATATCATACGTAATTAAGTGTAAACAATATTGGATACGTTGTCAATGTGCTCATTTGGAGAACCAGTTTCGTTGTTTCCCGTAAGAGATTTGTCAAGACGACATACCTTATTGTTTGAACCATTGCTGAAACCTGGTGGAAATCGCATAAACTTTTTTAATTCAGGAAAGCGTTGTGCACATCAAGTTGTCCCAGTTTTTAGCAAGCTACTGACAGCAGCGTCCGTTGCATACGTGTCTTCTCCGGCAATTTGATGGTTTCCGGCGATCACTATGCCTTATAGCGTTCCACAGTTCCATCAGATTTATATTTAATTTTGTAGACCCATTTGCTTGGAAGAGCATGTTTTCCTGGAGGTAATTCAGAGATGTGCCAAGTGCCATTATCCTCCAATGCATTAATTTCTAATCTCATGGCCTCCACCCATCGTGAGTCATTCATGGCTTCGTGCTAATGGCTGCAACAAAAGCTCGATGTTGCGCAAAAAATTATAAAAATTAATTTATTACTAATACCTGAGGTACTGTGGACGGTGGGAGGTCAGCCATATGACAAGTATTTCGTGCATGGTTGATAGGAGAGGAGTGCTTTGCATGTTCCGTTGTAATCGGATCTTCTAATGGAGGCTGGAAAGCTGTTATTAATTTTTTCCAAACGAGAGTTTTTTTTTTTTTTCCTCTTTTCCTCAGAATTGGAAGTTCAGAAGGTTGTTCTCTCAAATTCTCCTTGTCGATTGCGGGTTGTGCTGGAGGTGAGTTAGGCACAGGCTTTGAAATGGGAATATATTTTCTTGAAAGGTAACATCCCTTGATTCGTTCTTGTGTTTCCAAAAAAAAATCTTTTTTGTCCAATCGTACCGTGAGGCAAATTTTCATGAGGTTTGGGTCGGGTGTTTATTTATAAATTTATATTATGATTTAAGGATTTACCAAAAATTATTAATTAACTGGCATTTCTTGCCAATTAAGTATGTCTATGTCTCCTTTTACCCTACCATTCTGCTGTGGTGTATAGACACACTGCTAAAATTTCTCAAAAATTTAAATTTGAATTCATATTGTTTTTAAAAAATTGATATTACCATAGCCAGTTTACTTACTCGTCCACATCAATATACAAATTTCATCCACAATAGTTTTAAAATCTCAATATTTATTTCGAAATATTATAATGATTATGGTATTTTGATTATTCCTAGCCTTTAGAAACAATATGTCCATCACTAAGTTCAAAACCAATCTCCCTTTCAGCATTAGGTCCTGCATAGAACAACTTTTATCAGTAAACTCACTATATTTCTGTTGTGTTTCAACAATTGCGAATAAATATTACATCTCAAAAATTAAATGTAAAAAAAAATTTTTAATCTATTCAGAGAGTCACTTGATGACCGTGGTTGAAATATTTCTGGTTCAATTGTTTTAGTTTAATGTATCTAAACGTAATTATATTCTATTAGATTATCTCCTTCTTTTGGATTACATAGTGTAACCGTGGCATATAAAATTTATATTTATTAAATATAGATTTTGTTTTATATTAGCCAAGCTGAGCTGGTACTATATCATTTGATGAATGGTTGGAGCTTTGGGTCAATGGTGTTGTGTAACCATTGATAGCATATGAATTTATGAATCCCAACTTATTTTTGGCCTTAAGTGCGTTTTTCATGAATATTAAAAAATTAAGTATCTTTGATATATTTAATAATAGTAGAAATATGTTTGATGTAATTTATTATGTTTCTAAGTAAAATATAGAAAAATAAGATCGAGACAGTTTTTAAATATTAAATATAAGTATCTTTGATATATTTAATAATAGTAGAAATATGTTTGATGTAATTTATTATGTTTCTAAGTAAAATATAGTTTCTGGAATTTCTGCGAATGTATTAGGTTAATGTGGAGGGTCAAGAAGATTTCTCCAACAAGATTTTCTAGTTAATTTTTTTTCTCAATTTATTATTATCATTGATTTTTTTTCTCAATTTATTATTAGTGTAGTGCATTCAATAATTTTTGAAATCCTTAGGAACTGAAGTTAATTTAGGTAACTATAAATCCAAATTCACAAAAATAATATATTACTCGGATAAAATCTTATAAATTATTATCAAAGTTCTCATCAAAAGTATTAAAATCAGGCAAATATTATCTACTAAAAAAAATAAAAAATCAGGCAAGTATTAATAAAATATTAAAAAAGATAATCAATTATATTCAATCAATTATGGAAAGATATTATTAAAAAAAAACTTTATCAAAATAATAAAATCAAAAATTTAAATTAAACAAGTATTAATAAAATCAAATCAAATCTCATTATCAAATCTATCATTAAAGTTGAGCCTATATTTCCCGTATTATCCCTCAAGTGTGACATTTTTCCCCATTGAAAGAGGATTTCCCCATTCATTCAGATTCAGGGGCATGTCGTCATCTTTAATTTCCAAAAAAAAGCTTCTGAATCTTTCATTAATGTTCCCAAATCTTGCTCCAAAAAAAAAGCTTCCAAATCTTTCATGCGATGTAGTAACTTTCCAGATTGTATTTTTTATTTTTTGTCTTAAAAAAAACTACAGTGCCCGAAATATTAGATTTATTCAAATCATATCTTTCCTTTTTTTTTACAAAATCATATCTTTTCAAGAATAGAAATCAAGAATTTCAATTTTCAAGAAACGAAATCAGGAATTAACGTTGAGCCTATACATATATAAGCACAGTACGATGCTGGTTACTTCACTTTCATCACACAACTCACCTAAATCACACTGCAATTGCAATTGCAATGGCTTCCTTCTCCCTTTCCTTTCTCTATGCCTTCCTTTATGCCATCCTTCATGCCATCCTTCATGCCATCCTTCCTGTCCAAGGATCCGACATCCACAACCACAACACAATTCCTGTCCAAGGATCCGACATCGACAACCATGACGACAACCATGACGACGACAACCACAACACAAGCACAGATAGCATCATCCGTATGTCAGATAACAGAATCTGTGAGAGGAAGAACATGTTCGATGAAGGTGCATTGTGTGTTGGTTCTTCTGACAATTGGCTCATGTTCCTAGGCAGGGATGGTTACCCTTTTCTTCTTCAACCCTCCTCTGATTATATCATTCGGTTGCCACAATTTCCCCATACATTCTTGGCCCCCAACATCACACATTCCTCTTTTGCCTTAAGGAAAACTTTTGTAAACAAGTTTGTGTTCATGGGCTCTGCCTCTCCTTCTCACTACTTTCTTGCCATATTGTATGGATACCAAGGTAAGATTGCTTTATGTGTTGCTGACTCGTGGGTGGAACTCTCTGATGCAAAGGGCTGTTATTGTGACATTGTGTTCATCAACGGTTATCTTTATGCTTTGGCAACTGACGGTTCCGTTGAAGGATGGGATGTTTGTCACAAAACTCCATCAAAGGACTTGGATGCAAAGCCAGCCATTGAGAAAGATGAGGAAGAATGCAAAGAATTTCCAAGAGATAAGTTTTCCACACAGCTATACTTGGTGATATCAAAGGGAGAGTTTCTGTTGGTGAAGAGGTATATTGGGAATTTTGCGGACGCTGATGGGGTGGTAGTAGATGAATCATACACTTTGTCATCACTTGGTGACACACCTTGCCCTTACGGAACAAAGCATTTTACTGTGTATGCACTTGACTTTGGAAAGATCAAGTGGGAAAAGAAGAGGATCTTACTCGATCAAGCTCTATTTGTCGGCACCAATGAATCACCAACGAGTCTAAATCAGTGCCTGCGGCTTTATCAGGATGCCAAGCAAACTCCATTTATTTCACAGATGATAGGTTGGAAGAGATGGATTTGGGTTGGTCTTACGGTGGTCACGATTGGGTATTTTTAGTCTTACGGTGGCTTCATCAGGATCGCATTAATCCACCTCCTATTTGGCTTGTTCCAACATGAGAGGTGGTTCTAGCTATGTAATAGTTTTAGGCTAATTCAATTGGGATGTAATTTCTATTTTCTTCCTAGTTCCTTATCTTGTAGTGTCAATTCTTTTTTCTGTGTCAAATGCTATTTCTAGTTTCTAATGAATACAAATTAGTTTCCAATCTATTTTAATTTTGTGGTCATCATTATAATAAAATACTGACTAGACCGTTTGGAATTTGGCTAATGCATCATTGTGCAAGGGGTTTTCATTTTATCCTTTAACATAACACAACAAATTTTCCTACACGCACAACATTTTGTGGGGCCCACACATTTTAAAACAAAAAAAAATATGGCACGCAAAACGAATCTCTATAACATTACAGAATCACTTTTCCTACAACATAATAAACATAAAACCCTTGTGCAACATAACCATTAAAGTCAATTCATGGCGCAAACTAGTTTGAAAACGGATAAATCAATTTGTTATAATTTTTCTGTTCACAAAATGTCAGAGGTGGAACTGGAATTGAGCACTCTTTGTACCAAACATCTTTTATTATATATTTTTAACTTTTGAGGTTTTACGTTGAACAAATCCAGGATTGAAAATTCCCTTTTGGGTTAAGTAGCCATAAGATCACGTATTTAGATTCTGATTCCCCCATGCCCCCCTAAAAGGTTGTCCTAGAATATCTCTTTCTCTGTTGTGTGTATGAGCAGTTGCTTGCATTCATAGAATAACTTCTTTCTTTCTTGCTTTTTTATCTTTTTGATTTCTCTGTTTCTTCTTATCTCTCCTGCATTCTTATCTTATTGGCTTCTCTACTGTGATTGAATACATTTGAGTTTTTCTCAAGTGGGTTTTCCATAAAAAGGTTATCGCTTAGCACAAGTTAAGATTTTTGTGGGTTCATAATATCACTTGCTAGGGCGTATGTAGCTGCATATTGTATTTTCTAAATGTATGATTTATTGCTAGTTTCGTTTCCTGGGCTGTGCAACAATTTATTATTATAGTGGTGAATTATCATGAATATGGTAGACAATTTTATTAATATACTAGGGTCAAAATTATCATGACGTCACTTATTTTATTTTCTTTCTATTGTTCTTTTCTTTCCTTTTATGTGTGTGGTGTGAATTAATTACTTGAACGGTGCATGGTAGGGTTACCCGTTGTAATATACAAATTGAAGTCATAGATGCTATTCCGTCACATTAAGCCCTTGGCTAAGGTTTTGCTACCTTCTTGCAGAGCTTGATTAAAGAGAATTAAGCATCTAAGGCAGCAATGGTAACAGTGAACCTCCAACGCGTCTTGAGGTTTAAGTTCTTAATTATCACTGGTTTTTATTTTAATTCAGGAACATAAATGGAGGAAGATGCTGAATAAATAGTGGAGGGCAAGGAGCGTGAGAAGGATCTGGAATATTGTTGGGAATGGAACTTGGAGAGTGAGACCTCTCCAACTGTCTCACACCTATCCTTTAATTTTCTGCCTTGTTAATTTCCATTTGGTTTCATTGTAATCTTCTTTTTACTGCGAGTGTCTCTGTTTATATATATATATATATATATATCATGAGAAAAACATTTATCCTTTTAAAGGAAATAACCATATGTCATTTTAAATCCTAACCATTGATTTCCGTCCATCAACGGTTATAATTTATTGGGTCAAACTTAATGGGTCAAACTTTTTATTAATTAATTAATAATTTTGATCCAATAAATTATAACCGTTGATGGACGGAAATCAATGGTTAAGATCTAAAATGACATATGGTTATATCCTTTAAAAAGATAGATGTTATTCTCATATATCATATCCCTAAATATATATATAACATGGGGTAAACATTTCTACAGCAACTTTAGATAAGCTTATCTACAGCTGCGATTTTTAACTATGTTCTCCCGGGAGAACATAGTTATAACGTTAAAGTTGCTCTTTTTTCTCTCTCCTCAGTTATTTTTCAGAACTTTTTTGTTGACGTGGAGAGAGAGAAAAGAACAACTTTAACGTTAAAACTATGTTCTTCCGGGAGAACATAATTAAAAATCGCAGCTGTAGATAAGCTTATCTAAAGTTGCTGTAGAAATATTTTTGTCATATAACATATAACATATAACATATTCCTAAATATAAATAAATATATATATATATATATATATATATATTTAAATTAGACTAGACTTTTAGTCTAAATAGATCGTACCTATATAAAATATTTATTTAATCTCATTTAATCTATCAGCCTTTTGTAAATTAAATTATAATTCTGATAAAACTATATTTAACATATTAGTTTTGTATTGTACACAGCCCCTCCTTTTTTTTAATTAAAAAGAAAAAAACCTAACTAAAGAATAATGTTTAGACGTAACAAGATATAACGCTAAAAATGAATCTCCTTATCAATTCCTTGCCATGGCCCAGTATGCACTTTCAGGCGGTTGCAAATCATAGACAAGTAATGAATGTCTAACATCAATTGAGAATGTCTGAAATCCAAAAAAGAGATAAATCACCAAATTATCCTAAGACTCAGATAAAATGATGGTTTTCATTGCTCTAAACTGTTAGAATTCTTATAGAATTCAAATGTCATGAATAAAAAGTTGGGTGTGAAAAGATGTGTTTTTTAACAGCTGAACAGATATTATTATTCACTGGTGAACATATATAACTTTTCACTACGGAACAGGCACGAATCTTCTCCGCCAATAGACATTAATTATCATGGAAGGAAATCAGAAAAAAATAAAAGATTTTTCTGATTTCTCTCCCATATCAATACTCTGTCATGTTTTGATATTTTGCATTCATTCTGTGCAATTGATCGTATTAGCCATACACTCCGTATTTGCATAAAAAAAGTGACAATTCCGTCCATACACTCCAACATCCAAATATGATTTTAATATGCACAGAAAAAGTCAGAGTAACAATAATCATTCAGCTACAAGCCATTTGAGCCATGAATTATATAACTTGCAGTCCATAATCACTTGTCATAACCAAACTGAGCCGATGATTGCTTTTAATCCTATACCAATGGTGGAAAGCCATCGTGACCGTTCCAATGCATAATCATAATGATGTACCTCTCAAAATGAAAGTAGCAGGGGCAAGTGATTATATAACTCATTCCAGAATAAATTTAGCTACTCATTTGATGAAGGATAGAGAGAATTCGAGATTGAACTCATAACTGCTTCCTTTTGTCACCAGCAGCTAATGATTTATTTGTTAAATAAACTGACAAATGGTCAAAGTTTAAATGGGCTAATGGTTTCTTGCCACTTATATGCACATGAAACAAAATACAATATCAGACTAACCAAAATATGTCTAGAAGTATCGGTTACAAAAAAAAATTACAATACCCATATATGTCTAAAAGTAGTAGTTACAAAAAAAATTACAATATGAACATCATCACCACCCACAAAGCCTAACTCAAATGTAAACAACAAAGAAAGTCTAATAAGAAATGGAGTAAGTAATATCAATCTTCTATAGGTTACAAAAGACTTATTGTACAAAAATAAAGTTATAAACCAAAGAATAAGGTTAGCCTCCTCTCCATAACAATCTATATGTCCAAGTTTTCAAGATTTAACGCAGTTGGCGCAATTCCACCACAATGCTGGATCATATCTAGTTCAAGTCTGTTAATTTCTGCTTGAGTGTTTTCCCTTGACACTTCATCTTCTGATTCTAATATTGTTCTGCGTAGTATTGTGATCTGCTTCCAAACGCTTTTGACCTGTGCTCATGTTGAGAGACACATGAAACATGAATCAGCAAAGGGTAGATTCATAGCAAAACCAAATAGCTAAAAAAACAAAAGAAGACTGCAGCACTGAACCTTTCTGTGCGGCCATCGTGCTAATCCTGCCTTACGGCAAATTTTCTTCACAACAGTTGCAGATAAGTTCACTTTCCTTGCTGCTTCATCAATAGGTAAATGAAAGTAATCGCTTAAATCACTCAATTGCATCTTTGCCGCTCTCTCCCTCTGTGCAATGTGCACACAATACAATAAGATAGTTATAATATATTACAGGTAATACATAGTTACAATATTAAAGCTGCTTTATTTTTCTCTCTCATCAGATATTATCGGCTGACGTGGTGGAAAGAAAAAAAAGTAATTTTACCATTATAATTTATAACTATGTATTATTCTATGAAGCACCGACACTTCAAAAATCCTGACGTGTCTGTCCGACACTCCAACACGCGTTATAGAAATTCAAAAAAATGTTTAAAAATTGTGTTGCGTTGAGTTTTTAGCTCCAACTATTAGATTCGTTGGATTACGATTACCATTTTATTGAGTCTAATATAAATATTTGGGATATCTCATGTTTCTTTGCAAAGTTTATAAATATTATAAGTTTAGATTCATTTTCTTGTTAAATTATTGAATATTAAATATAATATACACTACATAAATTAAAAATATTATTTAATATCAAAGTGTGTCCTAATGTGTCGAAATCTAACATTTTTTAGAATTAACGTGTCGGAGTGTCACGTGTTAGTATCGGTGCTACATAGATATTATCTTTTGTATAAGATAATTTTTTTTCATAAACATGGGAAAAATGGAACCCTTTAAAAAAAAAAAATTAAAAATAACGTCTCATTTAAAAAAAATTTGCCATTTTAGATAAAATGATGTCATTTTTGTGCATAATTGATTATTTTTTATATTTTACCAAAAAAAAAGATTATTTTTTATATTCTCTCTCCTTTACTTTCACTCTATTCTTAATTTTATGGAGGAGAGAAAGTGTAAAAAAATACTAAATATACACCAAAACAACGTGACTTTATTTAAATTGGCACAAAATTATGCCTTTAAAATAACAGATATTTTTGCATTAAAAAATTAAACCACTTTTGAAAACTAGAGAGTTAAGATTCATAAAAGTGCAACTGATTATAATATTGCACTCAGGCCTCAGCCATTCAGATTTATTAAGAGTAATTTGTTATTTTATAAACAAAACACATAATACAATTATTTAGTTTATTATATGAAAGATGTGTTAAAAAAAAAAGTTATTATATGAAAGATCAAATCAAGAAAATATGCCAGCGATAATAATTTGTGATTTTTTAAACTCCATTTTATTTTATTTTAAGAAAAAGATTATTTACAAAAAATTAATTTATTTTATAAAAAGAAGTCCTTTAATCTTAAACATAATAAATTTTAAAATGAATAATAAAAGTGATTTAAAAAAATCCAAATTTACCCTAAGTAATAAAGGTAATTCATATTAAGGGAGCCATAACAATTATTTATCAAATAGTTTGATTTTACCAAAAGAAAAGAAAGTTATCAAAGATTCCTAGAAATAATTTAAGGGTCATATTTATTTCATATTGTATAAGAGAAACTAATTTTCTACACACATAAAATATAAGTGAGTCCCACTTTTATTTTTTTTCTCCTCTTATCTGTGGGTCCCACTTGTAATTTTGTTTCTATTACATGAGATAATTTTTTTCTACAACATAAGAAAATTATTTTTCTTAATTTAATTTGGAATATAAAATAAAAACTGAATACTAAGACGGAAAATTGGGACTTGGGAATAGGCATGCAATCTTGGAACTTAAAACTGTGGCTAGTAATTTTTTATTTTATTTTTTGGTACAATGTAGCTAGTATTTAGATTAAGATGAATCTAATCAATCAATTGATGGGAGAAATTCTATAAATTAATTAATACCAAATTCATTAGCCCGTCACCATTTTAATTCCTAAACTCAAATAATTTCTCAATTTAAATTCAAGAAATAAAAGTATTGGTGTCCCACAACAAAGTTCAGAAAACTATTGATCTCAATTTTTATTTTTATGATAATGATTATGGTATTTATTATTTAGTTTAAGTCATGCAAAAAAATATATTCTATAGAACTCTTAAGTTTGCGTACCCATTTTATTTGTTTTAGTAAAATGTATCTAGTTAATTATATTCTATTAGATTATCGCCTTCTTTTGGAATATTATTCCTTATCGATTGTATGGTGTGGCAACAAAACCAGTAATATAACAGTATTAACTAGGCACAAAATCATAAACAGTCACTTCAACATATCCTTGTTCCTTTTTCTTTTTCATTTCATCATATTCATATATATATAGCGCATATAACGCCTTTCCTTTTCATCATATCATATATTGCGTATATAACGCCTTTCCTTTGCGCTTTTAGCACCGTCGTGCGCGCACTTCCCAGTGGAATCAAATATACCCTTGGCACCTGAGCTCCATGTGGATTCCATCTGAGGGCCTATGCGGACTGATGCCAAGTGTCCCATACCCCGGTACCTTGGGGATGCCTATATGATGCTTGCTCAAACACATGTTCCTGTACATAACTATTCTAAAACAAGGCCTATATGATTATGATATATGCATGTCTTGCTATGCTTTCACACACAAAGCGTAAAAATGCGGTATGAATGTAAGGTGCATGCTTATATATCTTTCATATAGCCATCACGGCACATATACTTTTCATATGCGTTATGCTGCCTCATAACGTCTTTACCTCATAGCCATCACGGCACATATTTGGCAGTTTCCTTTCATCATAATGGAACATAATATTTTTACGGCATATGGAGCATCATGTCACAATTTTATACCAGTAGTCAATAGTCACATTAGGCTTCATCGCCTGACACTTACCTCGTGTCTTTAACATTCTTTGCCAAACATCATCAATCCACATATCAATCAAACATTCCAAGAGCTAAGATCTCGTGCACCTAATCAAATAGATACATATACATATGCAATCAGAATTTATTTCATGCTATACCAATACTTCACCAACAAGTCCTAGGCTTTTATTTCATGTGCCTTCATCGAATTGAAGTGTTTTTAGTGCCAAAATTAGATACTGCCCTAAGAATAATGTTATCCCTTGCTAGAACTATCATTTTCCACTGTTTACATCATAAGAGAGTTCGGTTTAAAAGGCTCCTCTTAAGGAAATAATATTCTGACTTCATCTCATCTTAAATGTATTTATACAGCAACAAAATCTACATTTTTCCTTAGGTTCCCACATGCATACGGTTTTTAAGCTTTCCTTCTTAACAATATTCTGCCTTATAAAAGAGTTACCAATGATTAAATACAAACAAATTCCAAGGTTCAAGCCAAGGCAGAATCGGTCAACAAAAGATTAAAGATACCACTTCTCATTCTCTTCTAAACTATATATGGGGCGCTAGGATGGACTAATAAACATGCTGTAAATTGGTTTGATGCATGAAGGGCTAGGAGTATGATGCAGTCCCACAAAACAGTCCACCATATTCGCAAAGGCACTATTTCCATACTAACAACTCGGGTTTAGGGGCTAGCATGCACTAGGTTCATGACTTTTATTCACATATTACACTTCATGGTGTGCTAAAAATACAAGCTGTCCCAAAGTTCCAAGTGAGCCATATACTATGCTCATATAACATAATTTTAGCTTGCATACATCAACCACTAATGTTGTTTTAAAGGGCAGAATTAATGGATGGACAGAGGCGAAAGAAAACGGTCCATTATATGCAAATGCCAACCGAACAAAGGATGGAGGAGGTAAGGGTTCGAACTAGGATTACCTCTTGTAAGCCCACAAGGTCTACGTTAGTGACAAGTGCAGCACCTCTACCAACTGTGCTTCACGAACAGAACAAGTCCAGCCCTCCTAGATGATGACCGAGTGTACAGAGAGGATGAGTGAAGGATGAGAGTCAAGATTGAATCGTGCAGCATAAGGAGGTTCCTCTTATGACTCAAGGTTTTGGTCTATAACCACATCAAAACAGAAAGATGCTTTTTATGAAGGTTGGACAAGGTGTTAAGGAATGAGGAGGAAAGAATGTTGCACCTTCATGCAAGGTGATCTCGGTCAACAAGGAAAAAGAGGAAGATGAGGTTAGGTGTCTAATGTCCTACTCAAAAGTTCAAGGCTGAGAAATAAGGAGGATGACTAGAGTTGTTTCGGTTTAAAGAATGAGATGAGGGAATGGAATGGTACCACCACTTGGTTGGCTGCAGCAAGATGAAAGTCACGGTTCAAAGTGGATGAGGGAGAGGTGAAGGGTTAAGGCTGATTTAAAGGCTAAGCAAATCAGAAATTTTTCCAAGTCTTGCTAGAATGATATTTTCCAGCCAATAGTCTATTGTGCAGCCTGCATCACCTCACTCCTATTGGATGAATGACTTTCATTAGAGTTGAACCAAATCTGAAAGAGTTGCTAAGAGCAACAAGTCATTTAGCTTACTTTGCTGCCCAAGTCTGCGCATGTCACAAGGGAAAAACGATGGCTGCAAAGTTTGACAAGAAAAGACAAGGTCAGGGGCTGCAAGGTTAGCAAAATTCTGCGCATGCTAGGACTGTGTGGGAGCTGTCCAAGTCGAGTTCAGAGGGTGAGGAGCTTTGGTCCACTCAATGGTTGTAAGTTAAGCATGAATAAGGAAAGGATTCCAAGTTCAGATCTGAATGTGCAGTGAGAAGAGACAAGAAAGTATGATAGCTATTGCCCTATGTAGAGTTAGAGTGGTGAGGCTTCCCAAAGAGCAAGGTGACAGCCTGCACAAAGTGGACTTCACTCCAAAGGTTGCGTGAAGAGCAAGGGAGAGCTGTCATGCAGTCCCAAAAGCCACAAAAAGCCAGCACATGCAGCTTCCTATGCGCACATGTGACAAGCTAAAGAGGTAAGGCTTGCCATGTGATGAGAGCTACTAATCCTCAAAAGCAAGGTCAGAAATCTGCACACCCTTGCTGCGCATAGAAGACCGTGAAAGAGGATGACAACACAAGGGATGACCATGCTGAACTTTGGCTACTAAGACAAGTCATTGCAAGTTTCTCTCTTGAACTAAGCGCACCTAGGGAGCTAACAAAAAGACAGGTAAATGGCAGCCATGAAGTGTCATGAGGAGCTAGAAGCATTCATGCAAGGAGAGGAGGAATAGGGGCTGCAAAGTCAGAATCAGAGGGTGCCTTTTGTGGCTGCAAAATGACAGCAAAAAGATCAAGATTTGCCATGCCTTATGCGCACAAGGCTGGTGTGGTTTGATGGTGATGGATGAGGATGATTTTGCAAACATGCAGCTTTTCCTTCTCTTCACATGTAGCAAGGAGGCTGATAAGCAAGGCAAAAGGGAAAGGACTTTGACAAGGTTGATGGATGATGGGGATGGATTAGAGTATTTGAGGTCAAATGTGCAGCATCTTTCTCTACTCACTGTCCTATGCGCACAAGTTAGGAAAAACATGTAACAACTCTTTCTTCTCACAAAGCCCTATGCGAACAAGGTGGAAAAGCTTTGATAGTGATGGATCATGCAGCAACTTTTCCTTACACAATGCAGCAAGGAGGCGTGCTAACCAAGAATCCAAGGACAACTCATGTGCATTGGGTTGAAGGTTATGATGGTGATAGGTGAGGGAAGGCTTGGTCAAACATGCAGAAGCTCCTTTCTTTCACATGCTGCAGCGCTTCAGTCTTTGCCAGAGAGTATAAGCAAACAAAATTCACTCTATCCAACATATCATGCGCAGGGAGGGATAAGGAGTCATGTGAAGAAAGTGCTTTGGGGAATGCATAAAGAAGGAAACACTCAAGGGTCCCAAAAGTTGATGCAAGGTGGCGGTCAAGAGGTGCAAGGATAGGCTGTGTTTTATTTAGACACAAAGCACATAGTGTAGGGGCTGTTGTGCAGCAAAAGAAAACGCAAGAGAGAGGGTTAAGGTGAAGGGAATTTGGGTTGCTTCTAGGTCAAGGATTCTAGGGCCTAAGACCAAAATAATTGTGTTCATATAAGTCCAATTGTTTTCTTAATTAGGGATTAATTCAAACCTTCAAGATTTTATGTTCCTCTAATTATTTACTAAGGGTCTACTCCTTACTTAAAATTAGTGGCATGCCTTTTAGATGAGTACTCATATAATTCTAAATAACACTATGCTTCCTACATGTTATAATTATTCCTAAAATTTCACATGCATAGAATAAGTACTTAACTTCCATGGTAATGCCAATAAATCCCTAAATAAAATTTGAATTCCGTCCTAGAGCAAACATATATATATATATAATCCGCATTCTACCCTATTGCTAATTGAAATTTTAATTAGGTTCTTAATTAGACGGGATGTTACACTCTCCCCAACTTGTTTTGAAGTTTGTCCCCAAACTTCGCCTTACCTTTCCAAAACTGCCAAAATCTAACGCGTATCACCGTTACACCACACCATACAGTTCAATGCATTTAGACAGCCATTTATAAAATTCATAAGACACCTCCAGACTTATACTTTGCCTGATCATTGAATAATATAGGTGGGACACAATAAGGGAAGGATAATAAAATCATGTTACAAATAATTCCCTAAGTTCAGCTTAAGCATTAACATATAAGGTAACACACCAGCAGAATGGAATGAACAAAAACCTTACCAGACTTTTAATTCCAGCTAAAAAAAAAAACACCACAACTCAAAGTTCTAGGTCACAAATAATAGTCAGCTAACAAATCCATTGACAAAACATCTTCCATTTAATGACTTAAAAATTTAGTGCGGCATACGTGAACAAAATTTATTCACCCGATTTAAAATTGCAACACATGATATATAACATCTATACATGCAACTTCATATATATATCAAAAGGAAACCTTTCAAGAGTAATAGTGATATTTCACGATGTCTTTTAAGTAATTTCAAAATGAATATCAAACTCAGCAATATATTCAAGTCACAGATTGAATATTATATCAATTAGGCAACAGCTAAACAAAACCATTTTACTTACTTAAATTCGAACTATGCAAATATAATATGATAGTATCTAGTTAATACCGACTCTAGTGGCACATAAAAATAATCAACAATTCCCAATAAACGATGACAAAAATAAAAGTGATACATATGAGGATTTTGCATGCTCGTGTACCTAATGTGCCAAGACATGATGGCTATATAATCAATGGAATTTATGGGTACGTATATGAGGCTTGGGTTACATGCAAGCGCATGTAATACTTCAAATGTTGTAAGTTTGGACATAATTAGTAAAACTCATTGAAAATGGTTAAAATGTCATGCATAGTATGCGATATGAAACATGTATTGATTAGCACCTTCAATTAATTAGGCCACAAGGGTTAGTTTGAATTTGTAAGTTCAGACAGTACTTTGCTTGTAAAAAAAATTCACCTTGAGAATAGTAAATTCAAGTAAAGGCAAACATTCTTCTGCGGGACAAGTTTCGATATATTAAGAGGGTTCTAACAACATGGTAAGACACGTTTTGCAAAATCTCTTGAAAGTGTTTTGTATAGTGAATAAAATCGAAGATGCAGTAACCGTTTAAAACATAACGTTTGAAATTTTGAAAATAGAATTTGAAATACTTTGAGGCCTATTCATACAAAGTTTAAATTACCCAAAACCAACTAAAGATTTATAAAAGAACAGACTGATACTACAAAGTCCTCAACATACATGACACAATATTATTGATTGTAAGGTCTATAATAGGCAATCTCATCTTGTATAAGAGCCACAACTCGTTACATAAAACCAGTACTTAGCATCTAAATCATTTAACTTCTACCACGAAAGTCAAGACCATGTTTCTTATGTTATAGAGAAGTACTACTAAAATTCCTTGCACATGTTAGACATAAAATCTAGGATTGGGAAACCATCAGGCTTTACCAAAAAGTTTTCGCACTTAATTAATTTCACAAGGATTCACTAAACTGAAATAAGGTTAAGTTGATCAAAATTTCCACGCTATACCTTCATTTCTTTTAAGACTACCAATCTGACAAAACATGAAACATGCCAACACTTTATGAGCTAACATGATAACTAACCGTTGTGAGTCATGCAAATTATGTATGTTTAATTCATAGGAATCTAATACAAGAAATGACTAACGATTCTTACCATATAAAAGTAAAAATCATTTTTCGCAGTCCAAACAACAATCATGAAGGAAGCATATGTAGGTCAATCAATAACAACATAAGATGAAATCCCATTTTTTTAGCAGCAAGGTTTCATACACCATAATGTGAAAAAAAATCTAAACTGGCAAGTTAAACAGTCATCATATAAAAGTCTATTATTATGAGCAAAGACAACGCATTATACGTAAGTCCAAATAGTCCAAATCACACCAAGCAAGTAAATACATTAGCACTATGATTACAAGTATCACTCGTACGAAAGGTAGAGGCATAGGGGTCAAGTTCTCTCCGTTCACACATCACTACCTAGTTCACAGCTTCTTTTTCACTAATGGTGTCCAGTGCTAATTTACCACTATGAGATTTGTAAAACTGTAGACCCCCGTGTTTAAACCTTAATTAGCTCCAACCCTACTTTCTAAGGCAATAACTGGATCTACTTAAGTGAGTGACCAATGCCTAAATGAATAGTCAGGTTTTCCTACTCAAACAGATTAACCCTTAATGCAAGTAAGTAACATAACAGAGTTAGTAAAGATTAACAGTTTCTACTATCCAGTTATATACTACATTCACAGTATACAAGAGGTCATAATTCACAAGATAGATAGGGAACACTGTCATTATCTTATTATCACAAAGCTTGCACATCAAATATAGGCATATAAGACTTCACTGATAATTCACTGGAACAATAATTCACCGTATATTCAAGTAACAATTTACTATTCCACACTTAGTGTTCAGATACATGGGTACCCTGTGATAACCATGATTATGCACACACAAACTGCGCGATAGTGAGTTGATCAGGCTCACTACTTAGCAACAGGATGTGCACAGCCATGTTTAATACAGTGTACTACCCGTATCATCGCACTTCTAGTAACTCATTCACAACTAAGCTCAAACAGAATAATGTAGCAGTTAGCCGGTCAACCAAGCAACAATTATGCAACAAACAGCACACAATTCATCCAAAAACAAACACCATGAACCGGAACTGCTCTGATACCAATTAGTGTAACACCCACTCTTGTATGCATCCAAGAGGGTTGTTTGCTAAATCGTATTAGAGTAGCAGCGGTAAAGAACTCAATTAATTATAAACTTTATCAAATACATTTAATTAGAAAACTTGAAAAAATCCAGATTTGTTTCTTAAAAAAAAACAATATGAGAAAAGTGAGGTTGTTTATCGAACATAGAAAATTTCATGGATAAAACCCTTTGCTGAATTTTCTACGTTTTTCAGAAAAGCTTGCTGTCTTATAAAATCTGTATAAAATCGAATTTAGATGTGATAAAAAATATTCCAAGCTTCTGAAAAACTAGACATCCGGGGCATCGCGTACATATAAATTATGCGCGATTCGGAGGTGAATAGCCCCGCGGAAGAGGACACGTAAAACGCTTGTGAATTCTGTCCGTTTTCTGGAACAGGCTGTAGGGCGAGGCTTATAAAAATTTGTACAGAATTCATATAGAGATGAAACCTGCACAGTTTGAAGGTACATACCCGGGCTTCGCGTGCATATAAAATAATAGTAAATCGGAGTTCGTTTGCCCCTTGAAACATGACACGTAAAGTGGTTGTAAAACTGATAAAAATCCAGCACTTAGTTAAAAATCCTCTTTGCAAAACGTTTTTCTGATTTTCCAAAACAGCCGCTGATCATAAAGGTTCAAGGTAAAATAGAGATGATAAAGCCTACAGTCATCCAAGGGTACCAAAATATAAAGCATTACAGTCATCCAACAATCAAACAGTAACAGCAAAAATCCAAGCACCAGCAAGCAACAGCAAACTTCACTTCTTTAACAGCTTTTACGTCCTCCTGCCATTTTGGAAAATAGCAGCCCCGAAGGGGTGAGAAAAATCCCAGTAGTGTGGCAACAAAACCAGTAATATAACAGTATTAACTAGGCACAAAATCATAAACAGTCACTTCAACATATCCTTGTTCCTTTTTCTTTTTCATTTCATCATATTCATATATATATAGCGCATATAACGCCTTTCTTTTCATCATATATATATTGCGTATATAACGCCTTTCCTTTGCGCTTTTAGCACCGTCGTGCGCGCACTTCACAGTGGAATCAAATATACCCTTGGCACCTGAGCTCCATGTGGATTCCATCTGTGGGCCTATGCGGACTGATGCCAAGTGTCCCATACCCCGGTACCTTGGGGATGCCTATATGATGCTTGCTCAAACACATGGTCCTGTACATAACTATTCTAAAACAAGGCCTATATGATCATGATATATGCATGTCATGCTATGCTTTCACACACAAAGCGTAAAAATGCGGTATGAATGTAAGGTGCATGCTTATATACCTTTCATATAGCGTTATGCTGCCACATAACGTCTTTACCTCATAATCATATAGCCATCACGGCACATTTTTGGCAGTTTCCTTTCATCATAATGGAACATAATATTTTTACGGCATATGGAGCATCATGTCACAATTTTATACCAGTAGTCAATAGTCACATTAGGCTTCATCGCCTGACACTTACCTCGTGTCTTTAACATTCTTTGCCAAACATCATCAATCCACATATCAATCAAACATTCCAAGAGCTAAGATCTTGTGCACCTAATCAAATAGATACATATACATATGCAATCAGAATTTATTTCATGCTATTCCAATACTTCACCAACAAGTCCTAGGCTTCTATTTCATGTGCCTTCATCGAATTGAAGTGTTTTTAGTGCCAAAATTAGATACTGCCCTAAGAATAATGTTATCCCTTGCTAGAACTACCATTTTCCACTGTTTACATCATAAGAGGGTTCGGTTTAAAAGGCTCCTCTTAAGGAAATAATATTCTGACTTCATCTCATCTTAAATGTATTTATACAGCAACAAAATCTACATTTTTCCCTAGGTTCCCACATGCATACAAATACGGTTTTTAAGCTTTCCTTCTTAACAATATTCTGCCTTATAAAAGAGTTACCAATGATTAAATACAAACAAATTCCAAGGTTCAAACCAAGGCAGAATCGGTTAACAAAAAGATTAAAGATTTCAATTCTCATTCTCATCTAAACTATATATGGGGCGCTAGGATGGACTAATAAACATGCTGTAAATTAGTTTGATGCATGAAGAGCTAGGAGTATGATGCAGTCCCACAAAACAGTCCACCATATTCACAAGGCACTATTTCCATACTAACAAATCGGGTTTAGGGGCTAGCATGCACTAGGTTCATGACTTTTATTCACATATTACACTTCATGGTGTGCTAAAAATACAAGCTGTCCCAAAGTTCCAAGTGAGCCATATACTATGCTCATATAACATAATTTTAGCTTGCATACATCAACCACTAATGTTGTTTTAAAAGGCAGAATTAATGGATGGACAGTGGCGAAAGAAAACGGTCCATTATATGCAAATGCCAACCGAACAAAGGATGGAGGAGGTAAGGGTTCGAACTAGGATTACCTCTTGTAAGCCCACAAGGTTCACGTTAGTGACAAGTGCAGCATCTCCACTAACTGTGCTCCACGAACAGAATAAGTCCAGCCCTCCTAGATGGTGACCGAGTGTACAGAGAGGATGGGTGAAGGATGAGAATCAAGATTGAATCGTGCAGCATAAGGAGGTTCCTCTTAAGACTCAAGGTTTTGGTCTATAACCACATCAAAACAGAAAGATGCTTTTCATGAAGGTTGGACAAGGTGTTAAGGAATGAGGAGGAAATGAATGTTGCACCTTCTTGTATGGTGATCTCGGTCAACAAGGAAAAAGGGGGAGATGAGGTTAGGTGTTTAATGTCCTACTCAAGAGTTCAAGGCTGAGAAATAAGGAGGATGACTAGAGTTGTTTCGGTTTAAAGAATGAGATGAGGGAATGGAATGGTACCACCACTTGGTTGGCTGCAGCAAGATGAAAGTCACGGTTCATAGTGGATGAGGGAGAGGTGAAGGGTTAAGGCTGATTTAAAGGCTAAGCAAATCAGAAATTTTTCCAAGTCTTGCTAGAATGATATTTTCTCCAAATCTGAAAGAGTTGCTAAGAGCAACAAGTCATTAGCTTACTTTGCTGCCCAAGTCTGCGCATGTCACAAGGGAAAAACGATGGCTGCAAAGTTTGACAAGAAAAGACAAGGTCAGGGGCTGCAAGGTTAGCAAAATTCTGCGCATGCTAGGACTGTGTGGGAGCTGTCCAAGTCGAGTTCAGAGGGTGAGGAGCTTTGGTCCACTCAATGGTTGTAAGTTAAGCATGAATAAGGAAAGGATTCCAAGTTCAGATCTGAATGTGCAGTGAGAAGAGACAAGAAGGTATGATAGCTATTGCCCTATGTAGAGTTAGAGTGGTGAGGCTTCCCAAAGAGCAAGGTGACAGCCTGCACAAAGTGGACTTCACTCCAAAGGTTGCGTGAAGAGCAAGGGAGAGCTGTCATGCAGTCCCAAAAGCCACAAAAAGCCAGCACATGCAGCTTCCTATGCGCACATGTGACAAGCTAAAGAGGTAAGGCTTGCCATGTGATGAGAGCTACTAATCCTCAAAAGCAAGGTCAGAAATCTGCACCCTTGCTGCGCATAGAAGACCGTGAAAGAGGATGACAACACAAGGGATGACCATGCTGAACTTTGGCTACTAAGACAAGTCATTGCAAGTTTCTCTCTTGAACTAAGCGCACCTAGGGAGCTAACAAAAAGACAGGTAAATGGCAGCCATGAAGTGTCATGAGGAGCTAGAAGCATTCATGCAAGGAGAGGAGGAATAGGGGCTGCAAAGTCAGAATCAGAGGGTGCCTTTTGTGGCTGCAAAATGACAGCAAAAAGATCAAGATTTGCCATGCCTTATGCGCACAAGGCTGGTGTGGTTTGATGGTGATGGATGAGGGTATGCAGCAGCTTTTTCTTCTCTTCACATGTAGCAAGGAGGCGTGATAAGCAAGGCAAAAGGGACACCAACCAAGGACTACTCATGCGCACAAGGTTGGAGACTTTGATGGGGATGGATGGGAGTATTTGAGGTCAAATGTGCAGCATCTTTCTCTACTCACTGTCCTATGCGCACAAGTTAGGAAAAACATGTAACAACTCTTTCTTCTCACAAAGCCCTATGCGAACAAGGTGGAAAAGCTTTGATAGTGATGGATCATGCAGCAACTTTTCCTTACACAATGCAGCAAGGAGGCGTGCTAACCAAGAATCCAAGGACAACTCATGTGCATTGGGTTGAAGGTTATGATGGTGATAGGTGAGGGAAGGCTTGGTCAAACATGCAGAAGCTCCTTTCTTTCACATGCTGCAGCGCTTCAGTCTTTGCCAGAGAGTATAAGCAAACAAAATTCACTCTATCCAACATATCATGCGCAGGGAGGGATAAGGAGTCATGTGAAGAAAGTGCTTTGGGGAATGCATAAAGAAGGAAACACTCAAGGGTCCCAAAAGTTGATGCAAGGTGGCGGTCAAGAGGTGCAAGGATAGGCTGTGTTTTATTTAGACACAAAGCACATAGTGTAGGGGCTGTTGTGCAGCAAAAGAAAACGCAAGAGAGAGGGTTAAGGTGAAGGGAATTTGGGTTGCTTCTAGGTCAAGGATTCTAGGGCCTAAGACCAAAATAATTGTGTTCATATAAGTCCAATTGTTTTCTTAATTAGGGATTAATTCAAACCTTCAAGATTTTATGTTCCTCTAATTATTTACTAAGGGTCTACTCCTTACTTAAAATTAGTGGCATACTTTTAGATGAGTACTCATATAATTCTAAATAACACTATGCTTCCTACATGTTATAATTATTCCTAAAATTTCACATGCATAGAATAAGTACTTAACTTCCATGGTAATGCCAATAAATCCCTAAATAAAATTTGAATTCCGTCCTAGAGCAAACATATATATATATATATAATCCGCATTCTACCCTATTGCTAATTGAAATTTTAATTAGGTTCTTAATTGTATAAATATGTTGGATGTAATTTATTATGTTTCTAAGTAAACTATAGTTTCTGGAATTATTTAAGGGTTTTATAATTTTTCTTCAAAGAATTTGAATTTTTCTACACATCCTTCGATTCTCGTGCCAATATATCCTACACATAATTTTTTCTAACATACGGGTTCCACATATTTTTTATCTCTACGACATGAGAAATATAAAACCCACTATTTAATTTCTGCGAATGTATTAGGTTAATGTGGAGGGTCAAGAAGATTTCTCGAACAGGATTTTCTAGTTAATTTTTTTTTTCTCAATTAATTATTATCATCGTTAACCGCCTTGACCATAGGGAATTTAGTGTAGTGCATTCAATAATTTTTGAAATCCTAAGGAACTGAAGTTAATTTAGGTAACTATTAATCAAAAGTCAAAAAATAATATATTACTCGGATAAAATCTTATAAATTATTATCAAAATCAAAATTCTCATCAAAAGTATTAAAATCAGGCAAATATTAACTACTAAAAAAAATAAAAAATCAGCCAAGTATTAATAAAATGTTAAAAAAGATAATCAATTATATTCAATCAATTGTGAAAAGATATTATTAAAATAATTTTTTTATCAAAATAATAAAATCAAAAATCAAAATAATCCAGGATTTCCCCATTAATGCTCCCAAATCTTTCATTAATGCTCCCATATCTTGCAAAGCTTCGAAGTGCAATTTTGTTCTAAATCTTACTGAATCTATATTCAATCTTTCATCATCTGCATCACAGATTTTAGATCTTTCATTGAGATCAGATCGCTTTCAATTGGAATGGGAACTTACTACATCTACATGGTCATCGATATTCTTAAGGAGATACCATATCATTATCACAGGTTCCTTCTCTATCTTCTTATTTTCACCCTTTCCAGTTTGCATTTTTTGTTTTTTTGTTTTGTCTTAAAAAACTACATTCCCCGAAAGATTAGATTTATTCAAATCATATCTTTCCTTTTTTTTATTTACAAAATCATATCTTTTCAAGAATAGAAATCAAGAATTTCAATTTTCAAGAATCGAAATCAGGAATTAACGTTGAGCCTATACATATATAAGCACAGTACGATGCTGGTTACTTCACTTTCATAGCACAACTCACCTAAATCACACTGCAATTGCAATTGCAATGGCTTCCTTCTCCCTTTCCTTTCTCTATGCCTTCCTTTATGCCATCCTTCATGCCATCCTTCATGCCATCCTTCCTATCCAAGGATCCGACATCGACAACCATGACGACAACCATGATGACAACCACAACACAAGCACAGATAGCATCATCCGTATGTCAGATAACAGAAGTTGTGAGAGGAAAAACATGTTCGATGAAGGTGCATTGTGTGTTGGTTCTTCTGACAATTGGCTCATGTTCCTAGGCAGGGATGGTTACCCTTTTCTTCTTCAACCCTCCTCTGATTATCTCATTCGGTTGCCACAATTTCCCCGTACATTCTTGGCCCCCAACATCACATATTCCTCTTTTGCCTTAAGGAAAACTTTTGTAAACAAGTTTGTGTTCATGGGCTCTGCCTCTCCTTCTCACTACTTTCTTGCCATATTGTATGGATACCAAGGTAAGATTGCTTTATGTGTTGCTGACTCGTGGGTGGAACTCTCTAATGCAAAGGGCTGTTATTGTGACATTGTGTTCATCAACGGTTATCTTTATGCTTTGGCAACTGACGGTTCCGTTGAAGGATGGGATGTTTGTCACAAAACTCCAAGAAAGGTTTTGGATGCAAAGCCAACCATTGAGAAAGATGAGGAAGAATGCAAAGAATTTCCAAGAGATAAGTTTTCCACACAGCTATACTTGGTGATATCAAAGGGAGAGTTTCTGTTGGTGAAGAGGTATATTGGGAATTTCGCGGACGCTGATGGGGTGGTAGTAGATGAATCATACACTTTGTCATCACTTGGTGACACACCTTGCCCTTACGGAACAAAGCATTTTACTGTGTATGCACTTGACTTTGGAAAGATCAAGTGGGAAAAGAAGAGGATCTTACTCGATCAAGCTCTATTTGTCGGCACCAATGAGTCACCAACGAGTCTAAATCAGTGCCTGCGGCTTTATCAGGATGCCAAGCAAACTCCATTTATTTCACAGATGATAGGTTGGAAGAGATGGATTTGGATTGGTCTTACGGTGGTCACGATTTGGGTATTTTTAGTCTTACGGTGGCTTTATCAGGATCGCATTAATCCACCTCCTATTTGGCTTGTTCCAACATGATAGGTGGTTCTAGCTATGTAATAGTTTTAGGCTAATTCAATTGGGATGTAATTTCTATTTTCTTCCTAGTTCCTTATCTTGTAGTGTCAATTCTTTTTTTTGTGTCAAATGCTATTTCTAGTTTCTAATGAATACAAATTAGTTTCCAATCTATTTTAATTTTGTGGTCATCATTATAATAAAATACTGACTAGACCGTTTGGAATTTGGCTAACGCATCATTGTGCAACATAACCATTAAAGTCAACTCATGGCGCAAAACTAGTTTGAAAACGGATAAATCAATTTGGATAAATCAATAGTTGAACACATACGTGGCATAATGTAGCTTCAAAAGACAGCAACCTCTCCTTATCATTTACGGGATATTAATTATTTTATTTTACTTTTCCAAAGTTTTATTTCTGTATCAAAACTGATTCCACTTCCACTTTATTTTTTGTTAAGATTGCGAAAGAATAATTTTTTTTTTTGTTTTGTGTCATGGACCGTCTACGAGTCCTATTAAAATTCATGTTTCCCTAATTAATATAAGATGAAAGGCAAATATAGTAGTATGAAATGGAAATTTATTCAAATATATTTGTATAAAAACTTGTTATAAAAAGAATTTTTATAATAAAAAAAAAAGTTTCGTATAAACTTTTTTTTAAGATATATATCAATTTTTTTGAAGTTTTTTTTATATTTTTCAATTTTGTTTTTATTCTAAATTTATATTTATAATTTTTATTATTTATCATATTAATAAATCATTGTATCCTTCATCTTCGAAATTCTCATAACAATCTTATATAATTAATAATGGCAAATTATATGTCTTTTAAAGGACATAAAATTATATCATCTTAAATGAGAAAAAGACACAAACTAATATTTTTTATTTAAAATTTAAATTATAAAAAATACTAATTTTTTTCTCCATAATTTTTATTGTTTATGTCTTTCTCTCACTTAAAATAACTTAATTTAATATCTTTTAAAAAACAAACATCAAATCCAATAAATAAATAGCTTTTATTTCTATTTTTTAAATTTTAACATTAAATAACTTTTTAATTTAAAAAAACGCTAAATAGGCTCATCCAATTTCCAAATCAATTATGGCACGGTATTACCGATCACGATATGATGTAAAAGATAGGATTTATCACACACATCACCTGTATAAAAACAACCTTCGTATGCAAGGATTGAATTTTATTAAACAAGTTCAAACACGAAAAATATA
>JAVKPL010010224.1:0-42619 GCA_032173675.1 Gastrolobium villosum | reverse complement strand
CCTCCAACTGAATTGATTTTTTTTGTTATAGCGTTGCTATACGTTACCCTTGATGATCTTGTTTTAGGGCAAAAGGGTACAGTGAACCCTTCAGCAATGTTAGCTTCCCTGCTTAGTAGGAGAGCCAAGCTTCACGAGGAGCTTCGCAGCATTGAAAAGCAGGTTATTTTTTCTACGTTGGCATCTGGGTTCTTTTGGTTGCTTCGAAAACTGTGTCTGACTAACTATACACTTTACAATTTTTTTTATCTTGTAATATTGTGATTTTTCTTCTAAATTATTTATTTTAATTCTTCGTCGAGGAACTTACAACTTTTTTTTTTACGGACCACCATATTTTAACATAGTTGATTTCCGGATCGATCAATGGTTATCATTTATTGTAATAATTAATCAATAGTTTAATTTGCGAAAATCATAGCCGTTGATTAACAAAGATGTTAAGATATGGTTATGAGAGGTTGTAAAAAAAATTGTAAGTATGACCTACCTGTTCTTCAATTTATTTTATTTTTTATAAAATGTGCTTTATGTTTGTTGGGTCGATTCAATTCTGTTTGCAGTAGGATAATTGGGCAAAATATAATTGGACCTAAAATTGGGCACTCCACGTGCTCAACAATATCATATTCATGTCTCAGCTCTTGATTAATTGGTATTTGTCAATTTATCCTTTTTCATCCCCATGATTTCAAATTCTATTGTAACTCAGTTTTCTTATTGAATTGTGCATGCAGTGATGCACTTCTGGTGCAATGTCTATGATTCTTAAATCCCATTTCTATGCTTAAGTTTACCAACTTGAAATGAAAACAAAAAAGTGAAGTTAAGCTCCTAACAGAACATCCCCCATGGTTCCTGGACATAACATTTTGGCCTTAACACAGGTGTATGATATGGAGACTAGTTATTTACAGGATCCTGGACAGTGTGGCAATGTGTTAAAAGGATTTGAAGGGTTCCTATCTTCATCAAAGAACACGGCACTGTATTAATTTCTTCTCTCTGGCTTTCTTTCTTTTTTGAAACACTGATAATTTTCTTCTTCCGTATCATGATTTCTCGTGATCAAACAACCTGTTCTTTTAATTTCTCTTTGTTTCTGATGTTTTTTTCATTTCTGCTGAGCAAAAATAGCATATAAGTTTTCTTTCAGAAACTATAATTCTCTTAATCCTTTGGAAAATAAGAAGGGTAATGACATGCTTTCAAGAGTATTATCTTTTATAGCTGATCACAAACCATATTTGTTATCTATTTGTCCGGGTCTTCCACAATTATGTTCCATTGATAGTTGGGAAAAGCTAACTCATGAGCTTTGTTACTTGTATTGATTGCCAAAATGCCACATAAAGTGATACCTTACTGGGACTTGCCTAGATGCATTTGTAATTGAATCTTACCAAGATTTCGGATGATGAAATAGAACTCTTTGAAATGCTGAGAAGCAAGGGCAGTTCATAGAGTGCTGCTGAAAACACAATGGAGTTGCCTCAACAGTTGTCTTTGTATACATCTGATTTCTATGTAAAAACGAACAGTTTTGAGGCGTTGTGGGCCTCTATTCATCTTTAAGTAGATGACATGCTGTTTTGTTATTCATGGTTATTTTCTTATGATCAAATTATCCATGTGTTTCTGTGTTTTTATGTATCAGATTCTCAGAGATGAGTTAATGTATGTGCTTCCGTGTGTTCAAGAATTTAAGCATAGTTTGGCTCCATGTTGATATTTGTATGACATTAGTATATCTAATTTCTTCATGGCAGCTTGAAGCGGTCTAGAAAGTTTCAGCCCGAAGATAGGCTCTTTTCATTGTCTTCAGTGACCTCGCCAGCGGTGTGTTTCTGAAATTCAGTGATAAGCTTCCAACCAGAAATAGGAAAAGGAATGTCCACTAATGAGCACTAAGTAATAAGAATGACTAGGTCTAGGAAGAATTGAAGATAATATTGTACTGTTCATTTCTTGTTCAATTTTCACATCCTTGTTATAAAAGTGGTGATAGTAATTTTCTGTGAATTTTGAGCTTTGAAGGCATCAGTTTGCAAAAAAAATTATTTTAGCATCTCTACCTCTGTTCTACATTAATTTAATCTAGCAAAACATAATGGCAGAGCTCAATTAGGAAGTTTGGCAAAGCATGCCTGATCTGATGGCACCATTTTAATCAATTTGAAACAGAAAACATTTCGGAGGCATTTTTTGATGGAAATGTAAAGCAATAACCAAAGCTTAGAATTTCCTGCTAGACTGAGTTGTATAATTTGTTCTGTATTTGGTATTTGATACAAGTAATATTTGAAACCTTCGTTTTATATGGTTCCAGAAATCTATTTCCCATTGACAAAAGGGAAAATAATATGTTTTGCATGATATTAGATCAGGTCCTGTCATTTGATTTCAACTTTGTCCGGTGTTATTATCATATTAGAGGAGTAAACATTTAAAATCTTCAAACTGAGGAGCATCAAAATCTAAACAGTGATTAAGAAATAATTATAGCTTTGGTGGTTGATATGATGCACTTAAGTTTCAAGTTGGTAAAACATAGATCTCGGAGTTCTCGAACTCAGGATCCTTTACTGGGCATGATCCTTTCATCATCTTAACACCCGTTCCATAAAATTAATCATCCTTTTATGTTTTCTTTCCTTTAATTCATTTTACTCATGTTTCACATATTAATTAAGTGTCGGCATCTTTTCACAAATTGGTTATGTCTGACTTGTAACATGTATTTTCTTAATCTATTTATTATAGGCAGAAGAGCTTGCAGCTGGACGAGATGGTGAGTTCATATAAGTGAGCATTTCAATAACTTTCCTGACATGAATTTGATTCTATTCATTGTATTTCTGTTTATCTCAGATGGGAGATCAGATTATGGTCCTGCTCGCTCAAAAGGTGGAGGAATTTATGCAAATGGACAGTAAGCATTCAACTAATGTGTCTTTGCTTTAATCTTGTTGAATTAAGTAATTGCTTAGTTTACAGAAATCTGTTCCACAAACCTTGGGAAATATGTAAAGAACGCATGCTTTATGAACTAAAAAATCTGCATGTATACTGTAGGGGTAAACCAAAGAAAGGAAGAGGTGGGCCAAGAGATGCGAAGAGATTAAGGGCTTCAAGTGAACAAGATTTTGATTATGAAGATGATCCTGACCTGATAATGTGATTGAAAATGCTGGTGCAACTTTCTGTTAAACCCTGTGGAATGCAAGAGCCTTGAAAATTCTGCTTTCGTACTGAATGGATAGGCAGTTAGTGCTCTGCGGTTCCTCATTCTATGTATATATATTGTTCTAATCCCAATAGTTGTGGATTTTATACTTCTTGGGTGAACAATACCGATGTACTCCTCCTGTTGTTCCAAAGGCATGAGTGGCCTTGCAAAGCATCCAGGATACAGTAAATGTTTCTTTGCACAATTTTTTGTTGGCAAGTTAATGATTGTTTTATTAAACTTGTTCTTTCTACTTTCTAGTATGATTTGTTAGTGTTGTTGTAAACCACCTGTACAGAAGTAAGTCAAATGAGTCACCTTATTTGAGTTGCGACGCCTAGAAATTGATTTTTCGTTGTTTGAATTTTTGGTAGGAATCCAGAGCACCACAGGCTGGCAAAGAAAAAACCATTTACCCCATTCTGTATTGGTAGGGGACATTGACTATACTGTCCCTTTTTTCAATATAATATGCCTAAATGTCACGGAGTTGAAATTTTTTTTCAAATTGCCACGGTATAAGAGAATAAAGATTTACTTTAAATCTACTTTACTGTTACTGAGTTACTTTACCGTCATATACTCTCAGCTTTATTTTTACTATAGCTCTTGTATAGTGAGTAGCATAGTAGTGTCCTCACTAGATTACTTTCTCTAGGTGGTTGTTAGACCTCAACCACTTTCTGTTTAGGTTGAGTCAGCACGTCTCCTTTATATACCTAATTGTACTTGTAAATTGATTAATCAATATAGAAAACTCTTACTTCTCTTCATCTTTCTCTTCTCTCTCTCACCATAACTTCACCAAAATCTAATATGGTATCAAAGCTCTCTCTCTCTCTGAGGGCCTGAACCATTTTTAGGTCACATTCATGACTTCCGCTTCAGATCCGGATAACACCAACGCCTCTCGTTCAGATCCTAGCAACTCCAACAGCTTGCGCATGTCTCGAGACACTTAAATGGAAGCAAAGTCTCTTCCTTCTCTCTTTAATCTTCAGATCTCAGCAAAACTCATTGAAAATAATTTTCTCTTTTGGAACCAAATCATCGAACCAGTGATTACAACGCATCAACTGCAAAAGTTTCTGGTCAATCCGAAGATTCCACTTCAGTTTGCTTCTGATGAAGATCGTGAGAGCAATAACCAAAGTTCTACCTACCTAGAATGGCTTACACAAGACCAGATGCTCCTTACAAGGCTTCTTTCAACAGTTTCAGAACAAAGTGAATGATATACTTCCTGTGAAACATTCCTTTGAAGCCTGTGAAAATATACATAGGTTATTTCAAGGTATGATGAAATCAAAGGTCATGCAACTCAGATCTGAGTTAAGAACGATGAAGAAAGGTACACGGTCTATGAAGGAATACCTCACTCGAATCAAAACACTGTGTGATTCTCTTAAAGCCATAGGAAATCCTGTTTCAACTGAGGAGCATACATAAACAATTCTTTATGGTTTACCTTCCGATTATACTCCATTCATCATGCTTGTTCATGGCAGAGAACGTCCCCACACTGTTGCAGATCTTGGAATGGAGCTTCTTGCACATGAGCAACTGTTGCTCAACCAACATGAGTCTTCATTATTTGAAGTGCCAGCAATAAATCTGACACATGGAACTCAGAATTTAGCTCAGAATTTTCAAAAACAAAATGTAACTGATGATGATACTCAAAATAACAAAGTTACATAACAGAGAAACTTTTCTAACAGAAGAAAAGGACGTACTGGAGGTAGAAATTCATATGGAAGAGGCAGAGGAAACAGATCAAATGTTCACTATAACACCTCGTAAATTCAAATGTGAATTTATTTGATAAAATATGGGTTTAAAAGGGAAGGATTAATGAAAATCAGAGAATTATGGCCAAAATGTGCAAAAAGGGCAAAATGGTAATTTGACAAAAACGTAAACCGAGGCATGAAAAATGGAGTTAGAGATTTAATATGACAAAAATAATGCTGAATATGGAATCAGGGCGGAAAATTGAGTGAGTAGGCAAAATTGTGAAAAAGTGATGAATAGTGACTTTTAAGTGAAAGATACTGCGGTATGAGTGTACCGATAAGTGTGAAATTTTTATCAATATTTTGAGGAAATAAAAATATGTCATGGACTGGAAAAATATGTAGATTAAGAATTTGTGATCATAATTTTTATCGGGATTAAAGTTAGATCGCGTGTGGGACCCGTGAGATCAAAACCCACTTAAGTTCCCTCACTTTTCCACTCACCCCCACGCCTCCCTCCTTCTTTTCTTTCTCCCTCACCGTGACTTTCTCCATTTTTACAAGAACAAAGAACCCATTTCCTTCTCTTGAGCCATTTCTTCATTTCTTCACCAAATCTCTTGATTTTGGTGTTGAAATCTATTGTAAACAACATTCTAAAGCCATTGGTGGTACTCTTAAGCCATGAAACCACCTCCTTTGTGCGTTTTTGGACAGGGACAGATCCGAACCATGTTGTGTTCTTGGAGTTTTTGGAGCTTTTGATCTTCCCTTGGATTGGTGAAGCCTTGGTGGTGTTCATACACTTGATGGTGAGTATATTTGTGGTACCTTTGTGGTTGATTTTGTAGATCTAGAAATTATGCTCCAAATCTTTAATCTTAGATGTGTGATGATAGAGAGCCCAAATGGAAAAATGCTATTAGATGAAAATGCCTTAGAATGATGCGTGTAAGCTAGAAATGCTATGATAAATTTTGGTGAAAAAGTTAGGTTTTTAACTTAGTCAATTTTGTGTTGAGTTCCAAGACTTTGTGAAATTGGTATGTGGTGTAATTGAATAATTGAATGATGGACCATTGGTATAGGTTGATAATATGATTATATGATTAGTATGAGTGTTAAAATGGAATTGAAAACCGTGTAGAACCATCCTTGAAGAATTCTAACCATAGAGGGGTTTGGAGGAAAAATGATGTAGAAGTTGTGTAGTTGAGATTGTATGATATAAAGTGGTGTTTAATTGGATGGTAGGTTAGTATGTTGTTGTGGAATTGGAAAAATGTAAAGTGTATGATTACTTTGAGATTAAATGATTGATTTGGAAATAGTTTGATAATCATGTTGTGGATTATTTAGGTTGCCTCTCTTGGACGCTTTGGAAGCGGATTAAGCTTGGAGCTTACGTATGGAGCATTGGCTCGGTGTTGAGGTAACCTTTGGAACTGGGGTTTAGTCCCTTGTGTGCTCCACCACACCTAGTGGATGGTTGTGGTTGGATTTTGTGTCATTGGACATTGTGTGATTATGTGTGGTCATGCTTTATTGCATGATATGTGTGAAATTGTTTGGTCACTGGCCAGTTGACGTGTGTTGGGTTTGGACATCCGCTGGATCATTTCGTGACGGAGTGCCAGTTGGGTATGCCATGGGGTCGACTCTGGGAGCGACACCAGGATGAGCCAAACGTGGGACATCCGCCGGATAGGGCTCATGAGGAGTTCCGGTTGGGTTGGCCATGGAGTTTTCTCAACCATGGGAGAGGCTCCAGGATTGTCTCGGGAGTTATATGATGGAGTCCTTGAACATAAATCCGTGTGTGGATGTTCTCGGTTTGTCTCCAGTAGGCGGGTGATATTTTATGTCATGCATTTTACATTAATGTCATTGTTGCACATTGAGTGAGCCATGGGGTGGAGAAGCCTCCAGGGCCCTTGGTTTACTGAGATATATTTATATATCTCACCCCGTGTTTGGGGCATCATTTCAGGTTAGGTTGAGCCTGGAAGAGTGGAGCATGAGGTGCATATTGGAGGCACAGCATGTGATGAGCATTGGATTGGGACACACCTGGCATATGTTTTATGCTTTAGACTTAGATCATGAACTTGTGCATGTTGAAAATGCCATGCCTTTGTATGTTCATGACTACATGTTAAATTCTTTCATTTTGATGTATATGTATGACTTGAAATCTATTGTATATTTGAGTGAGCATGGGACTTGTCCATTGCCACATATCTTGTATTTGAAGCCTTGGTATTATGTTGTAAAATGGTCCATATTTGATGTAAAATGGCCATGATATTAAAGACTTTGTAAATGATTCATGAATGAATGAAAATGCATGTTGGAGGGGCCTAGAGCCTACATTAGAGTATGTTTAAGTGTTTTGTGGAGTACTAAGATGTTAGGGATGGATTACACAACCCTTTTTGGGCTGAAAATGCTGTAATCTGTCACTTTTGCTGCATAGTAATCGATTACCCAAGCATGGTAATCGATTACCATGCAACAGGGGACGAATTTAAGCTACTGTCTTCACTGGTAATCGATTACTGAGGCTTGGTAATCGATTACCATGTGAGGTAATCGATTACCCAAGCTTGGTAATCGATTACCAGAACAGAGGATGTGAAATTTTGGCTACTGCCTCATTTTTGACAGGTGGTAATCGATTACCACCCACTGGTAATCGATTACCACAGTGCAATTTTTGAAAATCCAGGTTTAAAGAAAGGGGCTTAACTTGATGGGTAGAACTCCAAATGGTACGTGGTTTGAAACCACGCGTAGCTAACGTAAAGGACTATAACATGGTAAAACGTGAGAGTAAGATGATGAGTTTAAATGAATTGAATAAAAAGAAAGATTAGTGATGTTAGTAAAATGTATGATTCCGCGAATTGCATTCACAATTATAGTGTTGTTTTAATTGATTACGGAAAAGGTTATTGTTATAAAAAGGAATATGATAAAAGAAAAAAAAAAGTTGCCCGTAATTTAATTAACCCAATTACTGTGATTGTAACTGCGCTTAATATCATAATCAATGTTAACAATACCGGTGTACAACGGGCTGTTACATTTTATGGTATCAGAGCAGTTTCATTAGGGAACTCTGATGATTGTGTAATTGAGGTGAGTGCTGTATAGTTGTACGTGGACTCTTATTGACTACTACACATGTGATTCCTTAGTTTGGGCCTGATCAACCCATTTCTTCGTGTTCAATGTGTGGTCAGTGTAAGATGCCTTCGTGACAACCCTGGAGCACCAATGCCAGTCCTTAGACTGAGGTGGTGGGTGCAGTGTTGACTGCTCCACGGATTGATATGTTAGTAAGTAAATTTGATGTCATTGAGGACTTAGTGAGAATGAAGTGTGATAAGATGTATAACCATTTTGGGGTAGAATGCTACCATAGTTGAATGTGGCCTTTTGGTTAGTAAAATGGTTGATTTGAGTTGAAATTGGTATGATGATGTTGGTAAGTCTTCCCTAAATGTTTGGGGAGTTAGAAAAATTGAGTATATGAGGAATTAGTGCTATATCTTTGATATGGTAGGGGAATTGGAACCCCAATGGATTCGTGAAAATTTGAGTATGAGTGTTTATATGTAATATTGGATACCTTAGGGTAAAATAATAAGGTTATGAGACCCTTGATGAGGGCATACACTTGGATGACTTAAGATGCTTGGATGTAGAAATAAATTGAATTTTCAAAATTTGGATTGAGGATTGTGAGTAACTTAAAACAACTATGGAAATGATGTGTTGGATAATTCAATGTTGAAATTGGGACTCTAGTCCATGATGATTTAGTGATTGGCTGAATGTAAGTGAGGATATCATATGAATAGAAAGTAAAATATAAGAAGTTGAGGAAATTGCCATGTAAGGCATTGGATGAATTTGATTGAAAGTATGAGAATCCATAAGTTAAGGATGGTTGGACTTGACAAATGTGAGGTGAGAAAATATAACTGAGTGTGGTGTATTAATTATACTAATATGCTTCCATAATGTTGTGGAGCATTGCAATTTTGATGATGTGGCTTAATTATATGTGGATAATGATCCTGTGATGGCTAAGTGTTAGTATGTATATATGTATATATATATATGTATTATGAAGGCCGGGGTGCCTAAATGTATATTGTGTTGTTTTGAGTTAGTAAACTCTTGGGTAAAAGAAAAATTTTGCAACTGAAATCCCTATGATGGGAAATGTTTGAAGAGATTGTCTCTTTGGAGTGTCATTGGATGCTCAATGTGGTATGGGATTCATGATGGAGTCCCGGTGTGCAAGTTATATCATGGCACACATGTTGTTAATAATGTGACAATTAATATTGTCCTGGGTTTTCCCTTGTGGATTGAATCCTAAGAGGTGTTGCTCTTGGAAGTCCCAGGCGAGCACCGCTCGAAATTGAAATGTATCTGGTGGTCCGGATGCGCTGAATGCATGGACGAATAAATGAGGGCACTCTTGGTGTCATCGTGAAACATTGAGAGAAAAGTGATGTCAGTTTAATGAAGTGGAACTTCTACAGTGTTGAGCATAGTTGCTATGAGTCGTGATGGACAATGGATTAGGACTATACCGAACATGGGTACTGTTATGAATTGAAAATTTTGTGTCAAAATATGAGAAAGACGTTGGAATCTTGTGGTGATGACTGTGTTATGGACTAAGACTAATGACTAGTCAAGTTAAATGAGTAGACTGTTGAGAAAAGAACCATATTGGAAAATTATAATGGATGGTGCAAAAGTAGGATATAGCTATTATACCATTATGTACCTATAGGAGACTCTGTTTGCCGTTATATACGGATTTGATGTGAATGTGTTTATCTTTGTGTGGCTTATATGCCCGGATTATATGGCTATCTCCGTATGGATTATGTTCCCGGAGATTATTATTATCTTGTATAAGTAATGTAGTGTGAGGTAGAACCTTGTGTTAGTGGGACTGTTAGTACAGCCATTGGCATGTTACCTCTTCTTGCGTGAATTATAAGGACAGATTCTCTGATTGGTGGGGCATTGCACCTGGGGCCCTTAGGACAGCAAGAGCTCGAGGGGTTAAACCTAAGGATGTTCTTACCCATTGCATTAGAGGATTGTATCTTGTGAGGAACGCAAGAGGTGAATTTTGGATAACTTAAGTGAACAGTAATATGCCTAATATGATGAAATGTGTGAGGTGCCATGAGATGGTAGTTTGAATTATAAAATTGAGCACTCGGAGATGTGCATGAGTGTATACCAAGTGTGGTAGTATGAATTGTGGTTTTACGGAAGTTGTGAAATGAATTATTGGATTATCACCCTATGTGGAGGGAATGAAAATTGATTAGTACTGATGGATTGAGTCAAGTCTTCTGGGAAGACTTGTGATGGTGATATGTTAAGCTATGTTGGTGGTCAATGGTTTTAATAAGTGATTAATTGTGATGTAGTTAAGTAAGAAGGTGTGACACGAGCTATTAAATCGAATGGTATTTGGTGAAATGAAAGGTTGATATCTCTGCCCTGGTGGTAGAGTTACTGATGAAGTTGTATAGATGCCGATGATGGTTAGAGGTGTGTTGAAAATACACAATGTTGATGTTGTTCTTGGCTAGGTACCAAGATATATGGTTGAGTGTGCCAGTAGTGCTTTGAATAGTTCGAGAGACTTGCCAATATGAAATTATGAAAGGAATGATAGTGATGGATTTAGTCTTTGTGGCATGATAACTAGGCTTTGAAAATCCCTAGATGATGGGACAGGTATGAGAAAGAGAGATGATATGTGACCTTGGAATGATACATACTAGTTGAACGAAATGATAATGAATGTGATGTGTATAGAATGAAATATATGTGGAATTGATAACATGAGTATGGAATGGTAATTAAAGAAAATTGTTAGTTGAAACCTTAGGCATGTTGCCTTAAATGTGAGAAATCAATGATGAACCTATGCGTTAAGTTTTGAGATGATTAGTTGAAATTGTAAGTATGATCTAGTGTATGAAATTCACGAGTGGATTCATGGTTGAAGGCTTTGAAATAGCCGACGTAGTGTATAAATTGTAATGTGTGGTCCATTGAGTACCAGTAAAATGTCTTAAGGAAGAGATTTGCCATTGTGTTTTGGCGAAAGTGGTGAAATTGTAAGGTTAGATTGACAGTTGAGCACAGAGATGGTGCTTGTTAAAGATAAAGTGCAGAGGTGAAATTGCACGTTGTAGGTTAAAAACATGAGAAAAGAAAAGTGTGTATATATGAGTTGTGGCTAAGTGCCAAAATGGGGATTCTCCCTCAGAAGATAAAAGTATAGTGAGCGTAAACTAGATGATTACTCGGTGAATTGCACTGAGGGGCTGTGAGATTCCATAATAGTGTTAAATGTGGAATAAGAAATGTGGAAAAATTTATGACAAGAGTTAATACTCCGTGGAAATAAAGGTCAAAGAAGGATAATTGTGGCTGTAATGTGTCAGAAAGTAATAGTTGCCTGTGTGGCACAGATTGAACAGAATGTGGTATGACCCTATAGGCATAGTTATTGATATGTTAACTAGGTAGGAGAACCCTCTAAGAGAAATTTGGGCTATATATGTTGGGTAGCCTGGCTTGTGATAAGCAATTGGTTTGGTAAAGCAGAGAAAGTGCACAACTGTGTGGTGCGCTCCGGTTGTTCACGTGTGGTGTCACCGGTTGAGATTGAAATTGTGGAGGACTTGAAGTCTCCCATTGGGCCTTTGAAAGGCAAGACCATTGTGAAATGTGGCTGAAAAGCCAAGAGATGGAAATGTAAATATTTATCTTGGTGTCCGCACACTGGATAAAGCTTCTTGGGTACGGGGGACTGAGATTCTCCGGCTGTATCCCGAGTTAGCATATGTGTATAGTTGATTTTGCGGACAAAATTCCTAAAAGGTGGGGTGAATATAACACCTCGTAAATTCAAATGTGAATTTATTTGTTAAAATATGCGTTTAAAAGGGAAGGATTAATGAAAATCAGAGAATTATGGCCAAAATGGGCAAAAAGGGCAAAATGGTAAATTGCCAAAAACGTAAACCGAGGCATGAAAAATGGAGTTAGAGATTTAATATGACAAAAATAATGCTGAATATGGAATCAGGGCGGAAAATTGAGTGAGTAGGCAAAATTGTGAAAAAGTGATGAATAGTGACTTTTAAGTGAAAGATACTGCGGTATGAGTGTACCGATAAGTGTGAAATTTTTATCAATATTTTGAGGAAATAAAAATATGTCATGGACTGGAAAAATATGTAGATTAAGAATTTGTGATCATAATTTTTATCGGGATTAAAGTTAGATCGCGTGTGGGACCCGTGGGATCAAAACCCACTTAAGTTCCCTCACTTTTCCACTCACCCCCACGCCTCCCTCCTTCTTTTCTTTCTCCCTCACCGTGACTTTCTCCATTTTTACAAGAACAAAGAACCCATTTCCTTCTCTTGAGCCATTTCTTCATTTCTTCACCGAATCGCTTGATTTTGGTGTTGAAATCTATTGTAAACAACCTTCTAAAGCCATTGGTGGTACTCTTAAGCCATGAAACCACCTCCATTGTGCGTTTTTGGACATGGACAGATCCGAACCATGTTGTGTTCTTGGAGTTTTTGGAGTTTTTGGATCTCCCTTGGATTGGTGAAGCCTTGGTGGTGTCCATACACTTGATGGTGAGTATATTTGTGGTACTTTTGTGGTTGATTTTGTAGATCTAGAAATTATGCTCCAAATCTTTAATCTTAGATGTGTGATGATAGAGAGCCCAAATGGAAAAATGCTATTAGATGAAAATGCCTTAGAATGATGCGTGTAAGCTAGAAATGCTATGATAAATTTTGGTGAAAAAGTTAGGTTTTTAACTTAGTCAATTTTGTGTTGAGTTCCAAGACTTTGTGAAATTGGTATGTGGTGTAATTGAATAATCGAATGATGGACCATTGGTATAGGTTGATAATATGATTATATGATTAGTATGAGTGTTAAAATGGAATTGAAAACCGTGTAGAACCATCCTTGAAGAATTCGAACCATAGAGGGGTTTGGAGGAAAAATGATGTAGAAGTTGTGTAGTTGAGATTGTATGATATAAAGTGGTGTTTAATTGGATGGTAGGTTAGTATGTTGTTGTGGAATTGGAAAAATGTAAAGTGTATGATTACTTTGAGATTAAATGATTGATTTGGAAATGGTTTGATAATCATGTTGTGGATTATTTAGGTTGCCTCTCTTGGACGCTTTGGAAGCGGATTAAGCTTGGAGCTTACGTATGGAGCATTGGCTCGGTGTTGAGGTAACCTTTGGAACTGGGGTTTAGTCCCTTGTGTGCTCCACCACACCTAGTGGATGGTTGTGGTTGGATTTTGTGTCATTGGACATTGTGTGATTATGTGTGGTCATGCTTTATTGCATGATATGTGTGAAATTGTTTGGTCACTGGCCAGTTGACGTGTGTTGGGTTTGGACATCCGCTGGGTCATTTCGTGACGGAGTGCCAGTTGGGTATGCCATGGGGTCGACTCTGGGAGCGACACCAGGATGAGCCAAACGTGGGACATCCGCCGGATAGGGTTGATGCTCTCCGGCAAGTATACCGATCGCACAAGTAATAAAGTGATAAATAAAGTTCGTCTCCACAGGGATTGGGATCTAATATCAATTAAACTTTTTCTCAAAGAATGGAAGAATTCAAATAGGGTTTTGACAAATATTGTCAATTTGATGGAAATTGAATTTTGAAAATAAAATACTTGTTTTTGTATTTTTAGATTGAAAAATAAAACAATAAAATTGAAAATTGATTTGTAAAGAAGATGAGAAAAGCATTGTAGCCAGGGTTCATTCACCAAATGATTCCCACTTTTTACTCCGGATTGATTTACAATAATCATTTATATAATCACTCAGATAAATTATCATTTAAAAAGATTTAGTAGTTAACCCTCAATTCCTTGCAGGGTTAACCCTTTAATCCCATGAGAAACCCCAATTCCTTGCAATGTTTCTCATGGGATCAAGCAATGGGTGCGATAATTTAAGCATCTGCAATCGTATACACGTCTATTCCTAGCACGTATACAGATTGTTATCTTACCCCCTTTCCAGATCAAAACCCCAATATTCCTATCTAGGGTTTTGATCCTCAGAATATCCCCAACTATCAGATTGATCAACTCTAACAAAGGGAATATAAAATTCGTACAGAGTAAAGATAAAGATAATTATATAAATTAAAAACCACAAATCAATCCTTCATGTCAAGTGTTCACATATGGATCGTGACCCTGACTACAATAAAAAGATCTAGCCGATCAACATACTGATCGCTGATCTAAAATTCAACATAAACTAAAAATAAAAGAGAAAGAAAAAGAAGATGAAGATGAAGAACGAAGAACGCGAAGAACTCCACAGCTGCCTCTTTCTTCTCCCGGTCCAGATCTGAATGAATGGAATGGTGGAGGACCACCCTTTTTATACTTGAGTTTATGGGCGTGGTCCATGTGATGTTGCGTGTATAGATAAGGATGACACTTCAGCGTGATGTAATGCTGACAAAGCATCCTATCATTATTTGCTGCAGTGCCAGCTGTGCTTTGACTCAGCGCTTTGATTACAGATTCTTTCCTTAATTGCTTCAGCGCTAATTGAGGATAGTTTGAAATGTGATGTAATGTTTAAATGCTCATCCTCGCAATTTTTTGAATCTCTTCCTTTTTAACTGGAACAAGATGAAGAACGAAGAATGCCACAGAGCCCTTCTCCTCCAGTCTCTCCAGATCCAGATGGAATGGAATTATCAAAATGTGTGAGATTTCCTCTGAAGACTGAATTGTGTGTCATGGAGTGTGTGGAGAGGAACCTTTGCATAGGTAGCAACTAGGGTTTCGCCGCATCTTCCAAAATTACCCCTGAAACGTGTAATATAATAATTAATTACAACTTTATTACCGAAACGTATAACGTAAAGATTTAATTAAAACTTTATTACGTAACTGAAGAATTAAATTAAAACTTATTACGTAACGAAAGAATTAATTAAAAACAGTTTTGAATTCAAATTTTGAATTCAAATTTCGCTTCTTTTTCCTGTAAAAACACAACTAACAGGTGCATATTATTGACATACAAAGAATCAACATAATTAGCAAATATGTATTTAAATTGCTCTCTTATGACTCAATTCTTGTCAATTTTAACACAGAAAAATCACACTTGCCAGAGGCACATCAAACCATTCCCAGATTTAAACGTTGCTGTCCCCAGCAATGTAAAAGACTTAATCCAGGAAATATTCACTTAATCCAACATAACAATCATAGACACTATCAGATACAATATGCCATGCATGCCTGACTCAATATCATGAACTTCCAATAATGCCATCAGCTTCTTAAATATACAAGTCTACATTGATTACCCCTCACACAGATAAATAATGTTCACTCAACACTCAGTGTTTAAGGGTATCATGAGCACTCAATTACTCAAAGCTATAACACTACCATATGCTTGATTATATTCTCAAAAATTCTTAAAATTGAAGAATCAAACACATGCATCAATTGATCAAAAGGACTTCACAGGTTGTAACTTGGCCGGGGTAATAGGTAGGAAAATTTGGATAGTAGCTCAAACAACCAAGAGATTGAAAACTGATATTATTTCACTTTTAACAGATTCAATCAATTGTTTTGCTCCACTAACATTCCCACAGAATTTCGGGAATTAATTCCTTTTAACCACCTTTTACTCTTTTCCTTTTTCTTGCTTTCTTTTCTTTTTCTCTTTTTCATTTTGCCCTTTCTCTTTTTTTTTTTTTTTTTTTTTTTTTTAAGGGCATAGATGACTTTTTTTTTCATCCCTTAATTACTTGACCATTGTGGAGCTTACCTCAATTTCTTTATTTTATTTTCAACACATTCAATGATTCAATCTCAATCAAGGTAAGTTACGAAAAATGGATATAGGCTAAGCCATCAATCAGGCCACAGGTCATTTATCAAGAATTAAGTTCAGGCTCAAAGGGCTAGCAAGGGAAAATCTCATACAGGTGGGTTATTTTGGCCAATAGCAAATAAGAACAAAATGCCTTTATCATATCAATCAATGCATGCATAATAGAGAAACAAATCAAGTTCTAGAGTATTACAACAGTGAGGCCTCTCAACAAAAGTTTCAGTGTTTAGGCTCAAAACCTCACAGCTATGGTATCAATGCAGACTCAAGAAAATTGACTTCAGACATTATCAGAATTCACAATCTTAACTCAGACAAACGAGCAATCATGCAATCCAATTATGCCTATGCAATGTTATGCCAGAAAGTCATACAATATATTTCTTAAAATTCAACCATGTACATTAACAAGATGAGCACATTTAAACCTGGGATAACACACTTTCTTCTTCTTTTTTTTTTTTTTATAGCACACAAAATAACTAAGAAAATTAAAAGAGTTAGAATATCTCCCCTCATAGAAGAATTGCAGTTCTAAGGTGCAAGCCAACCATTCCCAGATTTAGAGCATTGCTGTCCTCAGCAATAATTAAACCCCAAGAAGGAAGAAAATCCTGCACAATAGAACAAATAGTGGCATATAGAAGAAACTATAATGCACACATTAAAACATCAGAGAAAAATATACCAACACAAAATAACTTAAAAATACGAAACAGAAAAATAAACTAATATACAAGATCTCCATCAGCAAGGAGATAAGATCAGCCCTCCATGTCATCCCCCTCAGCAGTGTGGGATGACTCAGCAAATGAAGGGTCTGGTGGTACTGGTTGCCTTGGTGTATGGGACCACCATTCCCAGATTTGATCCAAACCATGGATCCATGTTAAGAATTCTTTGAAACTTTGATTTTTCCGAGAGATAGAGTCTCGGTGTCTCTTGTCAAATTTCAGCTCCCGGTATCTCTTCCAACTTGTATCAAAGAATTTCACTACTTCCTTTCTTCTTACCTTCTTCTTTGTAGGAGTACGCCTCTCTTGAAGCGTTCTCACCTCTTTGACATCATCATTTAAATTTTTAGGAAGATCTTTCACTTCCACTTTTGGGTTTCCATTTTCTTTGGCATCATCTTTTAAATTTTGAGGAAGCTCAACCGCTACATCTTGTTCTTCCTTACAACTTCAAGATTAAAACAATCGTCTTTGTGAGAAGACTGTTTTAAAGAATCAAAGACATGGATAGTAACGGTTTCATCATTCATTCTTAGCTCTAGCTTCCCGCTTTCCACATCAATCAGTGCACGAGATGTAGCTAAGAAAGGTCTACCCAGCAAAAGTGGCATTTCAGCTCCTCCTTCCATATCCAACACTACAAAATCAGCAGGGAAGATGAACTTGTCTACCTTCACAAGAACATCTTCTATTATTCCACTAGGCTTTCTTACAGACTTATCAGCAAGTTGAAGAGATGCCAAAGTGGGTTTCAAATCAGTTATCCCCAAAGATTTACAAACAGACAAGGGCATTAAATTTATACTTGCCCCAAGATCACACAAGGCTCTACCAAATTTGGTGTTCCCAATTTCAATAGGAATATTGAAGCTCCCTGGATCATGACGCTTAGGCGGGAACTTCTTTGTAATTATAGCACTACACTCTTCAGTGAGTGTCACCGTTTGGCATTCCTGCAACTTGTGCTTCCTTGACAAGAGGTCCTTCATAAACTTGGCATAATTGGGCATGCCAGCCAAGGCTTCAGCAAAAGGAATATTTATATGTAATTTCTTGAAAATATCAAGAAATCTGCCATATTGTTGCTTTTGAGCATCCTTATTGAATCTGCCAGGATAAGGTGCCATGGCTCGCACATATTCAGGACTCAGCTCAAACTTCTTCTTTTCAGCAACAATAGGAGGCTCTTTTTCTTCACCTTTCTGAATAGGTGTTTGTACATTAGAAGGAATCTCCTCTTCTTTTTCTGGCTCCTCCACCACCTTAAGCTTTTCTGGAGCTCCTACCACCTTACCACTTCTAGTTGTGATAAACATACAATCCTCCTTGGAATTTTTAAATGTGTTACTAGAGGAAGTGCCTGAATTTTTATCAGCAACTTGCTTAGCCAGCTGGCCAACTTGATTCTCTAAATTCCTGATAGAAGCATTCATGTTTTTAGTGGTGGCCCTAGTCTCTTCCATGAAGGCATTGGAGTGTTGGGCCATTTGTCCAACTAACCTTTCCAAATCAGAAGGCTCCTTAGCTTGGACTGGTGGAGGCTGCAAGTAGTTGTTGGAATTGTAATCCAGTCCTGTGCCTTGAGTTCTCCTCTGAAAATTGTTATTTCCAGAAGGGAAATTCTGATTCCTAGGAATGTTTCTTGGTGGAGACCTTTGCTCGTACCATACTCCATTCACTTGCACTTGTTGAGGAGAATCAGAAGATAACAAAGATGAGCATTCATTGGATTCATGCTCACCCTTGCAGTATTCACAAACCACAGATGCAACTTGCATAGTGGAAAGTTGCATCTTGTCCAGCCTTGAGGTCAAATTTGCTAGCTGTTGTGCTAACAATTTATTCTCAGCCAGAACCGCATCATTGTTATCCAGGTGTAGAATCCCTCTCTTAGGCTTGGCTGTCAAACCTTCATTTTCATTGGCAGCCATTCTTTCTATCAACTCAAGAGTTTGATTTGCTCTCAAGGATTTGATGCTACCACCTGCTGCACCATTCAGCACCATCCGAACTTCAGGTTTACACCCATTGAAAAAGATTCGGACTTGATCACCATTAGTCATGGGGTAATGAGGACATCTCCTCATTAGATCTTTAAAGCGGTTCCAGGCTGCACACATAGTTTCACCCTCAGCCTGAGTGAAATTGGTGATATCATTCACCATCTGGTTATATCTTTCCATGGAAAAGAACTCAGCAAAGAATTTATTTGAGAGACTCTCCCATGATGGAATACTTCTTGCTGGTTGCCTTTCCAACCAATTCAAAGACTTCCCCTTTAGAGCAAAGGGAAACAGTCTCAGCCTGACTGCATCATTGGACACCTGGGGGTGTTTAGTGGAGTCACAGATCATCAGAAATCTGTCAATGAACCTGTGAGGGTCCTCATCAGCCTCTCCACCAAACTGAGCTCTCTCCACCAATTGAATATTGGAAGACTTAAGCTGCCAATTATTGTTACCAATATCAGGTTGAACAATGCTTGAGTTAGGCATATTAAAAGATGGAGTCAGAATAGTATCCATGAATGGATTGTCTGCAACATTGTTTGAGGCCATGATTTGTGATTCTTCAGGCAGAGTTTCCTGTTTCTCTTTTTTCAGTCCTTGTGATCTCAGAATCAAATGGAAATTCTGCAATTTTAACTCGCATACAACTCAGAAAAGAGATCAGTAGCACTTTTCAAAATAAAAAAAATAAAAAAAAAATTAAAAAAAAATAAAATAAAATAAATAAAAAAAATATTCACAAATATTCACAAATCCAATCCTAAAGATCAAGAATATATGATATAAGATAAACCAATCCCCGGCAACGGCGCCAAAAACTTGATGCTCTCCGGCAAGTATACCGATCGCACAAGTAATAAAGTGATAAATAAAGTTCGTCTCCACAGGGATTGGGATCTAATATCAATTAAACTTTTTCTCAAAGAATGGAAGATTTCAAATAGGGTTTTTGACAAATAATGTCAATTTGATGGAAATTGAATTTTGAAAATAAAATACTTGTTTTTGTATTTTTAGATTGAAAAATAAAACAATAAAATTGAAAATTGATTTGTAAAGAAGATGAGAAAAGCATTGTAGCCAGGGTTCATTCACCAAATGATTCCCACTTTTTACTCCGGATTGATTTACAATAATCATTTATATAATCACTCAGATAAATTATCATTTAAAAAGATTTAGTAGTTAACCCTCAATTCCTTGCAGGGTTAACCCTTTAATCCCATGAGAAACCCCAATTCCTTGCAATGTTTCTCATGGGATCAAGCAATGGGTGCGATAATTTAAGCATCTGCAATCGTATACACGTCTATTCCTAGCACGTATACAGATTGTTATCTTACCCCCTTTCCAGATCAAAACCCCAATATTCCTATCTAGGGTTTTGATCCTCAGAATATCCCCAACTATCAGATTGATCAACTCTAACAAAGGGAATATAAAATTCGCACAGAGTAAAGATAAAGATAATTATATAAACCAAAAACCACAAATCAATCCTTCATGTCAAGGGTTCACATATGGATCGTGACCCTGACTACAATAAAAAGATCTAGCCGATCAACATACTGATCGCTGATCTAAAATTCAACATAAACTAAAAATAAAAGAGAAAGAAAAAGAAGATGAAGATGAAGAACGAAGAACGCGAAGAACTCCACAGCTGCCTCTTTCTTCTCCCGGTCCAGATCTGAATGAATGGAATGGTGGAGGACCACCCTTTTTATACTTGAGTTTATGGGCGTGGTCCATGTGATGTTGAGTGTACAGATAAGGATGACACTTTAGCGTGATGTAATGCTGACAAAGCATCCTATCATTATTTGCTGCAATGCCAGCTGTGCTTTGACTCAGCGCTTTGATTACAGATTCTTTCCTTAATTGCTTCAGCGCTAATTGAGGATAGTTTGAAATGTGATGTAATGTTTAAATGCTCATCCTCGCAATTTTTTGAATCTCTTCCTTTTTAACTGGAACAAGATGAAGAACGAAGAATGCCACAGAGCCCTTCTCCTCCAGTCTCTCCAGATCCAGATGGAATGGAATTATCAAAATGTGTGAGATTTCCTCTGAAGACTGAATTGTGTGTCATGGAGTGTGTGGAGAGGAACCTTTGCATAGGTAGCAACTAGGGTTTCGCCGCATCTTCCAAAATTACCCCTGAAACGTGTAATATAATAATTAATTACAACTTTATTACCGAAACGTATAACGTAAAGATTTAATTAAAACTTTATTACGTAACTGAAGAATTAAATTAAAACTTATTACGTAACGAAAGAATTAATTAAAAACAGTTTTGAATTCAAATTTTGAATTCAAATTTCGCTTCTTTTTCCTGTAAAAACACAACTAACAGGTGCATATTATTGACATACAAAGAATCAACATAATTAGCAAATATGTATTTAAATTGCTCTCTTATGACTCAATTCTTGTCAATTTTAACACAGAAAAATCACTCTTGCCAGAGGCACATCAAAAATGCCATGCCTTTGTATGTTCATGACTACATGTTAAATTCTTTCATTTTGATGTATATGTATGACTTGAAATCTATTGTATATTTGAGTGAGCATGGGACTTGTCCATTGCCACATATCTTGTATTTGAAGCCTTGGTATTATGTTGTAAAATGGTCCATATTTGATGTGAAATGGCCATTATATTAAAGACTTTGTAAATGATTCATGATTGAATGAAAATGCATGTAGGAGGGGCCTAGAGCCTACATTAGAGTATGTTTAAGTGTTGTGTGGAGTACTAAGATGTTAGGGATGGATTACACAACCCTTTTTGGGCTGAAAATGCTGTAATCTGTCACTTTTGCTGCATAGTAATCGATTACCCAAGCATGGTAATCGATTACCATGCAACATGGGACGAATTTAAGCTACTGTCTTCACTGGTAATCGATTACTGAGACTTGGTAATCGATTACCCAAGCTTGGTAATCGATTACCAGAACAGAGGATGTGAAATTTTGGCTACTGCCTCATTTTTGACAGGTGGTAATCGATTACCACCCACTGGTAATCGATTACCACAGTGCAATTTTTGAAAATCCAGGTTTAAAGAAAGGGGCTTAACTTGATGGGTAGAACTCCAAATGGTACGTGGTTTGAAACCACGCGTAGCTAACGTAAAGGACTATAACATGGTAAAACGTGAGAGTAAGATGATGAGTTTAAATGAATTGAATAAAAAGAAAGATTAGTGATGTTAGTAAAATGTATGATTCCGTGAATTGCATTCACTGTTATAGTGTTGTTTTAATTGATTACGGAAAAGGTTATTGTTATAAAAAGGAATATGATAAAAGAAAAAAAAAGTTGCCCGTAATTTAATTAACCCAATTACTGTGATTGTAACTGCGCTTAATATCATAATCAATGTTAACAATACCGGTGTACAACGGGCTGTTACATTTTATGGTATCAGAGCAGTTTCATTAGGGAACTCTGATGATTGTGTAATTGAGGTGAGTGCTGTATAGTTGTACGTGGACTCTTATTGACTACTACACATGTGATTCCTTAGTTTGGGCCTGATCAACCCATTTCTTCGTGTTCAATGTGTGGTCAGTGTAAGATGCCTTCGTGACAACCCTGGAGCACCAATGCCAGTCCTTCGACTGAGGTGGTGGGTGCAGTGTTGACTGCTCCACGGATTGATATGTTAGTAATTAAATTTGATGTCATTGAGGACTTAGTGAGAATGAAGTGTGATAAGATGTATAACCATTTTGGGGTAGAATGCTACCATAGTTGAATGTGGCCTTTTGGTTAGTAAGTGTTATTGAGTTGAGTTGATATTTGTATGATGATGTGGGTAATTCTTCCCTAAATGTTTGGGGAGTTAGAAAAATTGAGTATATGAGGAATTAGTGCTATATCTTTGATATGGTAGGGGAATTGGAACCCCGATGGATTCGTGAAAATTTGAGTATGAGTGCTTATATGTAATATTGGATACCTTAGGGTAAAATAATAAGGTTATAAGACCCTTGATGAGGGCATACACTTGGATGACTTAAGATGCTTGGATGTAGAAATAAATTGAATTTTCAAAATTTGGACTGAGGATTGTGAGTAACTTAAAAGAACTATGGAAATGATGTGTTGGATAATTCAATGTTGAAATTGGGACTCTAGTCCATGATGATTTAGTGATTGGCTGAATGTAAGTGAGGATATCATATGAATAGAAAGTAAAATATAAGAAGTTGAGGAAATTGCCATGTAAGGCATTGGATGAATTTGATTGAAAGTATGAGAATCCATAAGTTAAGGATGGTTGGACTTGACAAATGTGAGGTGAGAAAATATAACTGAGTGTGGTGTATTAATTATACTAATATGCTTCCATAATGTTGTGGAGCATTGCAAATTTGATGATGTGGCTTAATTATATGTGGATAGTAATCCTGTGATGGTTAAGTGCTGGTATGTATATGTGTATATATATGTATTGTGAAGGCCGGGGTGCCTAAATGTATATTTGTGTTGTTTTGAGTTAGTAAACTCTTGGGTAAAAGAAAAATTTTGCAACTGAAATCCCTATGATGGGAAATGTTTGAAGAGATTGTCTCTTTGGAGTGTCATTGGATGCTCAATGTGGTATGAGATTCATGATGGAGTCCCGGTGTGCAAGTTATATCATGGCACACATGTTGGTAATAATGTGACAATTAATATTGTCCTGGGTTTCCCCTTGTGGATTGAATCCTAAGAGGTGTTGCTCTTGGAAGTCCCAGGCGAGCACCGCTCGAAATTGAAATGTATCTGGTGGTCCGGATGCGCTGAATGCATGGACGATTAAATGAGGGCACTCTTGGTGTCATCGTGAAACATTGAGAGAAAAGTGATGTCAGTTTAATGAAGTGGATCTTCTACAGTGTTGAGCATAGTTGCTATGAGTCATGATGGACAACGGATTAGAACTGTACCAAGCATGGGCACTATTAAGAATTGAAAATTATGTGCCAAAGTATGAGAAATATGTTGGAATCATGTGGTGATGATTGTGTTATGGACTAAGACTAATGACTAGTCAAGTGAAATGAGTAGACTGTTGAGAAAAGAAACATATTGGAAAATTATAATGGATGGTGCAAAAGTAGGATATAGCTAGTATACCATTATGTACCTATATATGACTCTGTTTGCCGTTATATACGAATTTGATGTGAATGTGTTTATCTTTGTGTGGCTTATATGCCCGGATTATATAGCTATCTCCGTATGGATTATGTTCCCGGAGATTATTATTATCTTGTATAAGTAATGTAGTGTGAGGTAGAACCTTGTGTTAGTGGGACTGTTAGTACAGCCATTGGCATGTTACCTCTTCTTGCGTGAATTATAAGGACAGACTCTCTGATTGGTGGGGCATTGCACCTGGGGCCCTTAGGACAGCAAGAGCTCGAGGGGTTAAACCTAAGGATGTTCTTACTCATTGCATTAGAGGATTGTATCTTGTGAGGAACGCAAGAGGTGAATTTTGGATAACTTAAGTGAACAGTAATATGCCTAATATGATGAAATGTGTGAGGTGCCATGAGATGGTAGTTTGAATTATAAAATTGAGCACTCGGAGATGTGCATGAGTGTATACCAAGTGTGGTAGTATGAATTGTGGTTTTACGGAAGTTGTGAAATGAATTATTGGATTATCACCCTATGTGGAGGGAATGGAAATTGATTAGTACTGATGGATTGAGTCAAGTCTTCTGGGAAGACTTGTGATGGTGATATGTTAAGCTATGTTGGTGGTCAATGGTTTTAATAAGTGATTAATTGTGATGTAGTTAAGTAAGAAGGTGTGACACTAGCTATTAAATCGAATGGTATTTGGTGAAATGAAAGGTTGATATCTCTGCCCTGGTGGTAGAGTTACTGATGAAGTTGTATAGATGCCGATGATGGTTAGAGGTGTGTTGAAAATACACAATGTTGATGTTGTTCTTGGCTAGGTACCAAGATATATGGTTGAGTGTGCCAGTAGTGCTTTGAATAGTTCGAGAGACTTGCCAATATGAAATTATGAAAGGAATGATAGTGATGGATTTAGTCTTTGTGGCATGATAACTAGGCTTTGAAAATCCCTAGATGATGGGACAGGTATGAGAAAGAGAGATGATATGTGACCTTGGAATGATACATACTAGTTGAACGAAATGATGATGAATGTGATGTGTATAGAATGAAATATATGTGGAATTGATAACATGAGTATGGAATGGTAATTAAAGAAAATTGTTAGTTGAAACCTTAGGCATGTTGCCTTAAATGTGAGAAATCAATGATGAACCTATGCGTTAAGTTTTGAGATGATTAGTTGAAATTGTAAGTATGATCTAGTGTATGAAATTCACGAGTGGATTCATGGTTGAAGGCTTTGAAATAGCCGACGTAGTGTATAAATTGTAATGTGTGGTCCATTGAGTACTAGTAAAATGTCTTAAGGAAGAGATTTGCCATTGTGTTTTGGCGAAAGTGGTGAAATTGTAAGGTTAGATTGACAGTTGAACACAGAGATGGTGCTTGTTAAAGATAAAGTGCAGAGGTGAAATTGCACGTTGTAGGTTAAAAACATGAGAAAAGAAAAGTGTGTATATATGAGTTGTAGCTAAGTGCCAAAATGGGGATTCTCCCTCAGAAGATAAAAGTATAGTGAGCGTAAACTAGATGATTACTCGGTGAATTGCACTGAGGGGCTGTGAGATTCCATAATAGTGTTAAATGTGGAATAAGAAATGTGGAAAAATTTATGACAAGAGTTAATACTCCGTGGAAATAAAGGTCAAAGAAGGATAATTGTGGCTGTAATGTGTCAGAAAGTAATAGTTGCCTGTGTGGCACAGATTGAACAGAATGTGGTATGACCCTATAGGCATAGTTATTGATATGTTAACTAGGTAGGAGAACCCTCTAAGAGAAATTTGGGCTATATATGTTGGGTAGCCTGGCTTGTGATAAGCAATTGGTTTGGTAAAGCAGAGAAAGTGCACAACTGTGTGGTGCGCTCCGGTTGTTCACGTGTGGTGTCACCGGTTGAGATTGAAATTGTGGAGGACTTGAAGTCTCCCATTGGGCCTTTGAAAGGCAAGACCATTGTGAAATGTGGCTGAAAAGCCAAGAGATGGAAATGTAAATATTTATCTTGGTGTCCGCACACTGGATAAAGCTTCTTGGGTACGGGGGACTGAGATTCTCCGGCTGTATCCCGAGTTAGCATATGTGTATAGTTGATTTTGCGGACAAAATTCCTAAAAGGTGGGATGAATATAACACCTCGTAAATTCAAATGTGAATTTATTTGTTAAAATATGGGTTTAAAAGGGAAGGATTAATGAAAATCAGAGAATTATGGCCAAAATGGGCAAAAAGGGCAAAATGGTAAATTGCCAAAAACGTAAACCGAGGCATGAAAAATGGAGTTAGAGATTTAATATGACAAAAATAATGCTGAATATGGAATCAGGGCGGAAAATTGAGTGAGTAGGCAAAATTGTGAAAAAGTGATGAATAGTGACTTTTAAGTGAAAGATACTGCGGTATGAGTGTACCGATAAGTGTGAAATTTTTATCAATATTTTGAGGAAATAAAAATATGTCATGGACTGGAAAAATATGTAGATTAAGAATTTGTGATCATAATTTTTATCGGGATTAAAGTTAGATCGCGTGTGGGACCCGTGGGATCAAAACCCACTTAAGTTCCCTCACTTTTCCACTCACCCCCACGCCTCCCTCCTTCTTTTCTTTCTCCCTCACCGTGACTTTCTCCATTTTTACAAGAACAAAGAACCCATTTCCTTCTCTTGAGCCATTTCTTCATTTCTTCACCAAATCTCTTGATTTTGGTGTTGAAATCTATTGTAAACAACCTTCTAAAGCCATTGGTGGTATTCTTAAGCCATGAAACCACCTCCTTTGTGCGTTTTTGGACAGGGACAGATCCGAACCATGTTGTGTTCTTGGAGTTTTTGGAGCTTTTGATCTTCCCTTGGATTGGTGAAGCCTTGGTGGTGTTCATACACTTGATGGTGAGTATATTTGTGGTACCTTTGTGGTTGATTTTGTAGATCTAGAAATTATGCTCCAAATCTTTAATCTTAGATGTGTGATGATAGAGAGCCCAAATGGAAAAATGCTATTAGATGAAAATGCCTTAGAATGATGCGTGTAAGCTAGAAATGCTATGATAAATTTTGGTGAAAAAGTTAGGTTTTTAACTTAGTCAATTTTGTGTTGAGTTCCAAGACTTTGTGAAATTGGTATGTGGTGTAATTGAATAATTGAATGATGGACCATTGGTATAGGTTGATAATATGATTATATGATTAGTATGAGTGTTAAAATGGAATTGAAAACCGTGTAGAACCATCCTTGAAGAATTCGAACCATAGAGGGGTTTGGAGGAAAAATGATGTAAAAATTGTGTAGTTGAGATTGTATGATATAAAGTGGTGTTTAATTGGATGGTAGGTTAGTATGTTGTTGTGGAATTGGAAAAATGTAAAGTGTATGATTACTTTGAGATTAAATGATTGATTTGGAAATGGTTTGATAATCATGTTGTGGATTATTTAGGTTGCCTCTCTTGGACGCTTTGGAAGCGGATTAAGCTTGGAGCTTACGTATGGAGCATTGGCTCGGTGTTGAGGTAACCTTTGGAACTGAGGTTTAGTCCCTTGTGTGCTCCACCACACCTAGTGGATGGTTGTGGTTGGATTTTGTGTCATTGGACATTGTGTGATTATGTGTGGTCATGCTTTATTGCATGATATGTGTGAAATTGTTTGGTCACTGGCCAGTTGACGTGTGTTGGGTTTGGACATCCGCTGGGTCATTTCGTGACGGAGTGCCAGTTGGGTATGCCATGGGGTCGACTCTGGGAGCGACACCAGGATGAGCCAAACGTGGGACATCCGCCGGATAGGGCTCATGAGGAGTTCCGGTTGGGTTGGCCATGGAGTTTTCTCAACCATGGGAGAGGCTCCAGGATTGTCTCGGGAGTTATATGATGGAGTCCTAGAACATAAATCCATGTGTGGATGTTCTCGGTTTGTCTCCAGTAGGCGGGTGATATTGTATGTCATGCATTTTACATTAATGTCATTGTTGCACATTGAGTGAGCCATGGGGTGGAGAAGCCTCCAGGGCCCTTGGTTTACTGAGATATATTTATATATCTCACCCCGTGTTTGGGGCATCATTTCAGGTTAGGTTGAGTCTGGAAGAGTGAAGCATGAGGTGCATATTGGAGGCACAACATGTGATGAGCATTGGATTGGGACACACCTGGCATATGTTTTATGCTTTAGACTTAGATCATGAACTTGTGCATGTTGAAAATGCCATGCCTTTGTATGTTCATGACTACATGTTAAATTCTTTCATTTTGATTTATATGTATGACTTGAAATCTATTGTATATTTGAGTGAGCATGGGACTTGTCCATTGCCACATATCTTGTATTTGAAGCCTTGGTATTATGTTGTAAAATGGTCCATATTTGTTGTAAAATGGCCATGATATTAAAGACTTTGTAAATGATTCATGAATGAATGAAAATGCATGTTGGAGGGGCCTAGAGCCTACATTAGAGTATGTTTAAGTGTTGTGTGGAGTACTAAGATGTTAGGGATGGATTACACAACCCTTTTTGGGCTGAAAATGCTGTAATCTGTCACTTTTGCTGCATAGTAATCGATTACCCAAGCATGGTAATCGATTACCATGCAACAGGGGACGAATTTAAGCTACTGTCTTCACTGGTAATCGATTACTGAGACTTGGTAATCGATTACCAGAACAGAGGAGGTCAAATTTTGGCTACTGCCTCATTTTTGACAGGTGGTAATCGATTACCACTCACTGGTAATCGATTACCACAGTGCAATTTTTGAAAATCCAGGTTTAAAGAAAGGGGCTTAACTTGATGGGTAGAACTCCAAATGGTACGTGGTTTGAAACCACGCGTAGCTAACGTAAAGGACTATAACATGGTAAAACGTGAGAGTAAGATGATGAGTTTAAATGAATTGAATAAAAAGAATGATTAGTGATGTTAGTAAAATGTATGATTCCGTGAATTGCATTCACAATTATAGTGTTGTTTTAATTGATTACGGAAAATGTTATTGTTATAAAAAGGAATATGATAAAAGAAAAAAAAAAGTTGCCTGTAATTTAATTAACCCAATTACTGTGATTGTAACTGCGCTTAATATCATAATCAATGTTAACAATACCGGTGTACAACGGGCTGTTACATTCACTGCCAGCTGTGTTTCAAGTATGGACATGATGTAAGGTCATGTTGGCATAGATTCGAAGAAGACTTTGTGCCAAACCTGCCTCCACCACAGGGACCATCTTTTAACAATTGCTTTGCTTCTCAAGGTCAGAACCAACGTTCATTTCAGTATAACAGAAATTTCAATGCACGGCCACAAGCTTTGATGACCACACAGCCTGGAATATTGCCTACTTCAAGTTCTGTACCATTTATGGAATGGTTACCTGACTCAGGAGCTTCCAGTCATGTTACAAGTAGTGTGCAAAATCTGACACAGAGTCAACAACTCAATGGATTGGACCATGTCTTAGTTGGCAATGGTCAAGGTTTGCCAATTACAGCCGCTGGCTCTTCCTCTTTTCATTCTCCTTTTGACTCTAAAGTTCAGTTTCATCTTAATAATCTGTTGTTAGTTCCTTCTATTACCAAAAATCTCATGAGTGTGAGTAAATTTGCACGAGATAACCATGTATTTTTTGAGTTCCACCCTAATACTTGCTTTGTAAAATCACAGGACTCACATAAGATCCTTCTTAAAGGAACTGTTGGACCAGATGGCCTTTATCACTTCTCAGATATATGTCTCCATCAACCTACCCAACCTAGCACTTCAGTGGTAGAAGCACCCTCAGCTAATGTGTCCACAAGTTCTCCTCTATTTTCCATTTCACATGATGTCTGTAAACCTATACCTAGTAGCTCTTGTATGTCTGTTACTGCAACTGGTCCACAAAATCATTTTTCTTGTTCCTCTTATTCCTTGTGGCACTGTCGATTAGGACATCCACATTATGATTCACTCAAAAGTGTACTAAAAACTTGTAATATACCTTTCAAAAAAATGAGTGAAGATTTCTATTCCTCTTGCTGTGTTGCTAAATCCCATAGACTGCATTCCCCTCTTTCCAGTACTGTATATCATGAGCCTTTTGAATTAACTTACAGTGATTTGTGGGGACCATCACCAATGAAATCCACTTTGGGAAACACATACTATATTTCCTTTGTTGATGCCTTGACCAAATATATTTGGCTGTTTCCCCTTAAACAAAAATCTGAGGCTTTCAATGTTTTTAAACAATTCCATGCTATGATCACAAACCAATTTCAAAGACCTCTTAAGGCTCTTCAAACTGATTGGGGTGGAGAATTTAGAATCTTCACCCAGTATCTTAAACTTCATGGGATAAACCATAGAATTACCTGTCCACACACTCATCATCAAAATGGAGTGGTGGAAAGAAAGCATAGACATGTTGTTGAGACTGGACTAACATTGTTAGCTCATGCATCTCTTCCTTTACAGTTTTGGGATTATGCCTTCATGGCAGCAGTCTATTTGATCAATAGACTTCCATCAGCCTCAATCCAGTTTGAAGTCCCTTTTGTAAAGCTACTCAAACAAGCCCCTGACTACACCTTTTTAAAAATATTTGGTTGTGCTTGTTTTCTATGCTTAAGACCCTACAATAAGCACAAACTAGATTTTAGATCTAAAGAATGTATTTTTCTGGGATACTCCACAAATCATAAAGGTTATTACAGTCTTAGTCCTGATGGCATAATTTACATTTCAAAATATGTTCTCTTCAATGAATACATATTTCCCTATCCCATTTGGCATCACATCACTCCACCTCTCACTTCCACCTCCCCTTTTTCTGTCCCTCTTTCAGTTCTGTCCAGCAACTCACAGCATCAAATTCCATCACATCAAGCACAAACTCCTCAATCTTTTCAGCCCACTGCATCTCACTCACCAAATAATATTTTACCTACACCTCTAGTTAACATGCACACTCCATCCTCTCCAATACCTGTTGCTGCCACTGAAGTCTATATTAGAGATCTCCTAACAAAGGCAGCTATGCATGAAGCAAAGGCTATCTCAACTCCTATGTCTTCCAACTGTAAGCTGTCCAGATTTGGCTCTAACTATTTATCTGATCCATATCTTTATCGGTCTATTGTGGGTGCTCTTCACTATGCAACAATTACTAGATCAGAAATCAATTTCACAGTTAACAAAGCATGTCAATTCATGAGTCAACCTTTGGATGATCATTGGAAGGTTGTGAAACGCATCCTCAGGTACCTGCAAGGGACTATTTCCTATGGACTTCATCTTCAATCTGCTAATTCAGCAGCTCCTTTCTCTCACACTGCCTTTTGTGATGCGGATTGGGCAAGTGATCCAGATGATAGGAGGTCCACCTCAGGAGCATGCATATTTCTAGGCCCAAACTTGGTATATTGGTGGTCCAAGAAACGATCCTTAGTTGCAAGGTCCTCAGTTGAAGCTGAGTATAGAAGTTTGGCCCTGACTTGTGCAGATATTTTATGGATAAAATCTCTTCTACAAGAACTGCAGTTCCCATTTACAGTACCTCACATCTTTTGTGATAATCAGAGTGCCATAGCTCTCTCTCACAATCCAGTTTTGCATGCTTGCACAAAGCATCTTGAACTGGACATCCATTTTGTTCGTGATCATGTGATTGCCAAAGATATTCTAGTTTCCCATGTCCCAGCTCTTGATCAAATTGCTGACACATTGACAAAAGCTCTCCCTGCTGCTCGGTTTGAAGAACTTAGGACCAAACTTGGAGTCCTGGACACCTCTCAGCTTCTCCATGCCTCCTACGTTTGCGGGGGAGTGTAAGAGAATAAAGATTTACTTTAAATCTTTACTGTTACTGAGTTACTTTACTGTCATATACTCTCAGCTTTATTTTTACTGTAGCTCTTGTATAGTGAGTAACATGGTAGTGTCCTCACTAGATTACTTTCTCTAGGTGGTTGTTAGACCTCAACCACTTTTTGTTTAGGCTGAGTCAGCACGTCTCCTTTATATACCTGATTGTACTTGTAAATTGATTAATCAATACAAAAGACTCTTACTTCTCTTCGTCTTTCTTTTCTCTCTCTCACCATGACTTCACCAAAATCTAATACACGGTACCATAGTCGCTCAGGTAGTCAGCTACTATGGACGGGACACGTGTCACTTCCCCAGCGGCTGGAAACCAAAGTAGCTGACTACCTCAACTACTTTGGGTTGCATGTCTAGCTGCTAGGGAAGTGACACGTGTCTCGTTCATAGTGGCTGACTACTTCACCGACTATGGTGCCGTGGCAATTTGGAAAAAAAAATTGACTCCATGGCTTTTAGGTATATTATATTAAAAAAGGGGCAGTATGGTCAATGTCCCGTATTGGTAGGAACTTTCAAGAATGATAAGAATGATGAGAGTTGTTAACTAATTAAGGAACCTAATTATGGTTTTTATATTCAAATTTCGGATGGAAAAGCTGTGACCTGTTAATTATAATGAGGTAAGAATCTTAATATAGTTGAAGACGACACAAATGATGATGAAAACCCTTTTGACAAGTCGATAATGGTGAATGCTATAGAGTAATTATGATAAGTTTGATAGTTTTTCAAAAAAAAAATTATAGAAACTCTCAAACTGTGCATAAAATTGATTTTTTTCATTGATATTTGCCTCTTTTTTTTTATAAACGATATTTGCCTTTTAAAATAGACAAATTATAAACCAATGAGAATCTAAAATCCTAAAACTTAAAATAAAGATAAAGACAAGGATATGAGTGAATGATTAGAAAACAATGAGCACTAAAACTCCTCAAACTAAAGGAAAGTTTTAAAGAAAAATAGTCTATTTTTTGTAAATGAATTTTCTCATGGTTTCCTTTCTTTATTTGAAACATTGAAATGCCGTTTGACTGTTAATTAAAATTCAAGCCAGGCAGGGAATGTATCAAGCCCTGCTGATCTAAGAAAATGTAAGAGTGGGTAGGGCTTTGCACAAAGTTATTAAGCCTTCAAGGCTTCTTGAATTAAAACAAGTGTTCCCTGGAGAAAAGTTTCTTTTAAATTGAAAAAATAGATGCATTAACATGGTATTAGAGTACTCGTGAAGTAGGAAAGTTAGTGCATATACTATTTTGCATATTGTGTCTTCGATGCCTCATCTCCGATCATAGAGGTTTCTCATGCAGTCCTATTACAAGCTTCTCAATGTCCCTAACAAGGAATCAATTATAAATGGTAAACAAATATGGTCGTCAAGATTGAACCCATTGTAGTGTCAAGATCCAGCATCTTCAAATATGTTCAACTTTCAATCATTAACTTGCCAACAACATATACATATTTAAGTACAAAAGCAGATCTTTCAAGGCTCTTGCATTCCACAGTGTTTAACAGAAAGTTGCACCAACATTTTCAATCATAATATCAGTTCAGGATCATCTTCACAATCAAAATCTTGTTCACTTGAATCCCTTATTCTCTTCGCGTCTCTTGGTTCACCTCTTTCTTTCTTTGGTTTACTCCTATGGTATACAAGCAGATTTTTTAGTTCGTGCAGCATGTATTCTTTACATATTTCACAAGATTTGTGAAAAGATGCCGATACTTAATTAATATGTGGACCATAAATAAAAAGAATTGGAGGAAAGAAAACATAAAAAGGATGATTAATTTTGTGGATGGGAGTGTTAAAATGATGGAAGCTAGGATCATACCCAGTAAAGGATCCTGATTTGGAGAGATTGGAGATCTGTCCTAAGTATGTTAATGGGTCGGACCAAGTCGAGCTTTGATCTTAAAAGGCTAAGTCTATGTTTAATCATGTCAGCCTGACCAAGTCTGTTACCTGTTATAAATATAATTATCGGCTATGTAGCACCGATACTGACACAGGACACGGGACACGGGACACGATACGACATGACACTCCGACACGTTAATTCTAAAAAAAATGTTAGATTTCAACACGTTCGGACACGTTTCGATATTAAATAATATTTTTAATTTATGTAATGTATATTATATTTAATATTCAATATTTAACAAAAAAAAATGAAAGTAAACTTATAATATTCATCAATTATGCAAAGAAACACAAGATATCCCAAATATTTATATTAAACTCAATAAAATGGTAATCATAATCCAACGAATCTAATAGTTAGAACTAAAAACTTAATGAAGAATCCTTTGAAACTTTTTTTGAATTTCTATAATTCGTGTTGGAGAGCCGGGGAGTGTCGGAGAGTGTTGGGAAGTGTCGGACACGACATGTCAGGGTTTTTGAAGTGTCGGTGCTTCATAGATTATCGGCCTGCGGCCTGACTTATTTACAAAAAAATAAAGTTTGGTTTAACCTGTTTAAAAAAATTAAGACAACAAAAATTTATTCAAACAGAATATACAATCAACAATACTAGTAATTCCAAAAAAAAAAATCATAGCATGCTTGACAACAAAAATTGTATCTGGTCCGTAATGATCAAAAGGATAGCCTACCCCAGGTTTGCCTAGTTTTTTTTTTGTTTTGTCTTTTATTTTCTGATGTATCTCCAAAAAAAAAATACTAGTAATTCTATAAATATTCATAAATTCAATATATATCCAAATAGCATAATATAAAACAAAATCATTCAAAAAGTCTTAACCAACAAAATGGGATAAAATGGATTGAGGAGAAAGAGATGACTATTACAAGTAGTATAAAAAATATAAAATATAAATAAAAAGTAATATATTAGGTCAGCCTAAGAGACTCTAAGACCTAATTTTTGAATTGAAACCCGAAACCTTTTTATTAAACGAGGGTTCGTTTATCACCGTTACAGTTACCAACTTAAAAGTTGAAACTGTAATTATTCCTCAATCAATGTTTAGATTTCGATGCTCGAGTGTGAAGATTTCAAATGTTTGCAGCTCTAATATGATCTTAACACCTGACAAAGTTGAAATCAAATGACAGGACCTTAACTAATCTCTTGTAAAACATTTAATTTCTCTCAAGGTTTCAAATACTACTTGTATCGAGAACAATCATACAACTGAGAAGAAAGAAAAGAAGATGAACTGCATCTTGAGAGAAGAGAGAGATGAAGAGAGAATCGTTTTCATTCTGAATAGTATATGAGATTATATATTTAAACAAGATACAAAAGGTAGGTTATATACAAACTAATAACAAACTAACCAACCCTTTAACAAACTAACAACCCTGTAACAAACTACTAACTATCCTGTAACAAACTACTAACTATTGCCACATCAGCATATCCTGATTACACCATCCCTCAAGCTGGACTGAGGATGTCCAAAAGACCAAGCTTGGAGATGATTGAGTGGAATGGACCAGCTGTTAATGGTTTAGTGAACACATCAGCCAACTGACATTGAGAAGAAACCGGAAGAAGCTTTAAAAGTCCATCATGAATTTTCTCACGAATGATATGACAATCAAGTTCGATATGTTTTGATCTTTCATGAAAAGCAGGGTTGTGAGCAAGGTATATAGCAGATTTGTTGTCGCAGAAAAGAGAAGCAGGCTGAGATGAATGAACTCGAAGATCATTGAGAAGGAATATGAGCCATTGAATTTCGCAAGTAGCAGAAGCCAAGGCTCTATACTCAGCTTCAGTGGAAGATCTTGATAAAGTATGTTGTTTCTTTGCACGCCAAGAAATAAGTGCAGGCCCAAGGAAGAAACACTGACCAGTAATGGAGCGTCGAGTATCAAGACATGCTCCCCAATCAGCATCAGCAAACCCGGATAAATGGAGATCATTGCTGCTTGGATAGAACAAACCCTTCGCAGGAGAACATTTGAGATACCTAAGTACTCGATTAGCAGCTTGATGATGCAAGGCCATAGGATTAGCAACAAACTGGGATAGTTGTTGAACTGCTAATGTGATATCCGGACGAGTTATTGTAAGGTACAATAACCTGCCAATGAGACGACGATAAGAAGCAGGATCAGAGAAGGTGTCTCCTTGAACCCGTTGCAACTTCACAGAAGGATCCATAGGTGTGCTCACTGGTTTAGAAGCCAAGAGACTAGCATCTTGTAAAAGATCCAGTGTATATTTTCTTTGATTAAGAACTAGACCAGTAGCTGAACGACTGACCTCAAGTCCTAGAAAAAATCGGAGAGAACCCAAATCTTTGATTCTAAACTCAGCATCAAGTAACTGTTTGAGTCTGGAAATTTCAAGAGAATTGTTTCCGGTGATGATGATATCATCAACATACACCAGAATGGCTGTAAAAGAAGAACAACCCTGACTAACAAACAAGGAGTAATCAGCAGTCGATTGTTTGTAATTGAGAGATATGAGAAAAGAGGATAGTCTTGCATACCACTGCCTGCTAGCCTGTTTCAGGCCATACAAGGACTTATGTAATTTGCAAATTTTACCAAAATCAGTAATAGGAAGACCTGGAGGTGGTAGCATGTAGACATCCTCATGTAATGCACCATGTAAGAACGCATTATTAACATCCAACTGAACAAGTTCCCAATCACGAGCTGCAGCAATGGAGAGTAAAACTCGGACTGTGGTCAACTTAGCAATAGGAGAGAAGGTGTCAAAGTAATCAATCCCTTTGGTTTGATTATATCCTTTGGCAACTAACCTTGCTTTGTATCTCTCAATAGATCCATCAGCTTTTAATTTGATTTTGAATACCCATTTTCACCCAATAGGTTTAATACCAACTGGCTTGTCAATCAAAGACCATGTGTGATTGATTTCTAATGCAGTGAGTTCCTTTTTCATAGCATCAACCCAACAGTCATGTTGAGATGCCTGATGGTAGGTGGCTGGTTCGACCAGAGAGCTCAGGGTAAGGCAGTAGTGTTTGTATAAAGAGGAACAATTGTCAAATATGTAGACTTTGGATAAAGGATACATAATAGAAGATTTACCTGAAGATGAAAGAGCAGCTGTAGCATTAGAGAGGCTCCAATGATAATCATCCAAATATTTTGGTGGTTGCTTAGATCTGGTGGACTGTCGAGGATGAGGATCTGGAACTCGAGAAGGTTGTATAGGTTCTGTTATTACCACAACCTGATCAGGATTAGAAATAGGAGATTGAGACATATCTGGTGGAGGTGTGGTTTGTAGTGGTAAAGTAGGAGAAGATGGTGTGCTGGTATGGTTGTGATGTGGTTCTGTTGGTGTTGGGTAATAGTCATGGTCAGGTAAAACAGGTAATGGATAATGTGTAATATGGTTATTGTTTTGTAAGGAAGTATGGAAGAGAGGAAAATGCAACTCAAAGAATTGCACATGCCTTGAGACAAAAATTGAACCTGCCATAAGGTCATATAAGATATAGCCTTTAATTCCTGGTTTATGACCAAGGAAAATACATTTCCGTGTCCTTTTGGAGAATTTTGATCTATGAGACATAAGTGTGGATGCATATGAAAGACAACCAAAAACCTTTAATTCATGTAAATCAGGTGCTGTGCCAAAAAGCTTGGCATATGGTGACAAGTTGTTGAGTAAAGGAGTAGGAACCCGATTTATTATATGGACAGAATGAAGAACAACATAGCACCACAGTTTTGGAGGGATATTTGCTTGAAAGGTGAGAGATCGGGCCACATTTAAAATGTGTTTATGTTTCCTCTCTACAATCCCATTTTGTTGGGGTGTTTCCACACAGGATTTTTGATGAAAAATTCCCTTTTTATGGAAAAAGGAAGTCATATTGAACTCAGGGCCATTATCAGTTCTAATAACTTTTAAAGATGTTTGAAACTGATTTTCCATATAAGAAATGAATCCTTCTAAGTTATAAGCAATTTTTGATTTGCATTTCATGAGAATGACCCATGTATATCTTGTGAAATCATCAACAAGGGTAAGAAAATATCTATGGCCATGTATGGATCGAGTGCCATAAGGGCCCCAAATATCAGCATGCAGCAATTCTAGAAATCTGGTGGACTTAGATGTGCTAAGAGAAAAGGGCAATCTGTGTTGCTTAGAAAATTGGCACACATCACATGGAGTGACAGATTTATTTGAAATGAAGGCATATTGAGAAGACAAAGTTTTTAAAACTGTATGAGAAACATGACCAAGCCTATAATGCCAAAGTATATGGTCATTATTCAAAACAATAGCTGAATCAGAAAGGTTACAATCTAAGGAACTGTTATGGTAAACTGTATGAGGCTGTGTAATGGAAATGGATGGTCTGGTCTTCTGGATGATTAACATGTAAAGCCCTCTTCTGAGTTCAGCTGAACCAATCATCTGCTTGGTATGCTTCTGTACAATAAGACAATTGGTATCAGTAAAAGTATGAAATATGGTGAAGTTTTAAGAAGCTTTGGAACTGATATCAAGTTTACTTTGAAATCAGGAGCATACAAAACATCAGTTAAAACTAGTGTATCAGTTACTGCAATAGTCCCACTGAACTTAGCTTTAATGTGATGACCATTTGGTAAGCTAATGGATATAGGTAATACCTCGTGAAAGGAAGAAAAACAAGATTGTTGAAAGCATATATGATCTGTTGCCCCTGTGTCTAATATCCAATCATGGAAGAGTGTACCTGTTACATATGGTCTCTCTGATGTCATGGCAGAAGCTTGTACCAAGTTGGTTGAATGATGGATTGGCTCAGTGCTGGAACTCAACAATCTAAGCAACTGTTGATGATGCTCAACAGTGAAAGGAGTATTATGTTCTGTTTGGCTCCCACTATCGGATATAGCAGCATGATTGACACTCTTCTTTGACTTGTATCCAGGGGAAAACCATGCTTGAAGTAACAATTCTCAACTGTGTGGTTTGTCATTTTGCAGTGAATGAAATATTTCCCTTTTCCTTTTTTATAAGCACTTCCTTTGTTAAAAGGAGCTTTTACTTTTCCTGAATTCACAACATTCTTGGATCCAGAATCATAGGAAAAGGCACGAGATGTATCTGCTACATCATTATGAGATTGACCACTCAATTTTCTTTCTTGTTGGATAATCATGGAGAAAGCTTTATTAACAACTGGAAGTGGATCATTAAGCATGATCTGAGAACTAACATGCTCATAATGATCATTTAATCCTTTCAGAAATCTGATGACTCGATCTCTGTCTCTTATCTTACGCATGTTGCTATATCCATCACAAGAACATCTTACCTGGCATGTACACCTCGGTAAAGGAATTAGATTATCAACTTCATCCCAAAGAATCTTCAATTCTGTAAAATATTGAGCAACAGTTCGGTTTCCTTGCTCTAATTTACAGATATCATCTTACAAATCTGAGATTCAAAAGATATCGGCCTGAGAGAATCAATCTTTAAGATCAATCCAAGCATCTTCTGCATGATCTATCCACAAGATTGATTGCGCAATAGAATCATCAACTGATCTTTGAATCCAGCCTAACACAGTATTGTTGCATCTTTCCCAGTCTGAGTAGTTTTCATCAAATTCTGAAGGAATCTTCATAGATCCATCTATAAAAGATAATTTGTTCTTTGAACTAAGGGCCATCCTCATGGCTCGCGACCAGGAATGATAATTTGAGCCATGCAACAATGGTGAAACTAATATAGCAGCTGGATTTTCATTTGGATGAAGGAAAAGAGGATTCCGCGGGTTATTAAGGAAATCTGGTGTTTGGACCTGTTTTTCCTTTGAAGTGTGAGATGGATCTAGATTTCTGTTTGGATCTTGATTTTCTATTTCGTTTGAATTCTCCATGGTGAAGTTTGAAGAATCCATGAAGAAGCTTAGAGTAAACGCAGAAAAGAAAAAGTGGTGGATACCAGAGCTTCAAAGCTCTAATACCATGAAGAAAGAAAAGAAGATGAACTGCATCTTGAGAGAAGAGAGAGATGAAGAGAGAATCGTTTTCATTCTGAATCGTATATGAGATTATATATTTAAACAAGATACAAAAGGTAGGTTATATACAAACTAATAAAAAACTAACCAACCCTTTAACAAACTAACAACCCTGTAACAAACTACTAACTATCCTGTAACAAACTACTAACTATTGCCACATCAGCATATCCTGATTACAAGAATCTAGGAGGGAATTCTAAGCTTTGTTTATTGTTTGACATTTCCATAAAATAATATGCCTCTGAAATGTTTTCTGTTCCAAATTTATTAAGAGGATGTTTGTAGTCCAAAAAGAACAGGTTCTGAAAGAAAATATCGATGCTATTTCTGCTCAGCAGAAATAAATAAACTTGAGAAGCTACTAGAACTGAAAGAACAGGTTGTTTGGTCATGAGAAGTCAAGAGAGGGAAGAAGAAAATTATCAATGTTTTAAAAAAGAAAGAAAGCCAGAAAGAAGAAATTCATTCGGTGCAGTGTTCTTTGACAAAGAAAGGAACCCTTCAAATCCTTTTAACACATTGCCACATTCTCCGGGATCCTGTACATAACTTGTCTCCATATCATAAACCTGTTTTAAGAGTAAATGTTAGCTACTTCTTGTTAACTTCACTTTTTTTTTTCATTTCAAATTGTCCAACTTAAACATAGAAATGGGGTTTGAGCATCATAAACATTGCACCAAGAAGAAGTGTATCTGTTGAGATATATAAAACCATTAATGCACCCAACAGCTTAAACTTTTGGGTTGAATTGGTTCTTTACATGGTATCAGAGCCTCGTGTCCTGGGTTTGATCCTCGTCGCCCCCCATTTTCTTTCAAGTGGAATTTCTTTGTTCGCACAAGTAGGTGGGCTTGTGCATTGTCCACCCTTCAAGCCCAGTGAGCTCTCATGTGAGGGGGCGTATTGAGATATATAAAACCATTAATATAGCCTCTCCCAACAGCTTAAGCTTCTGGGTTGAATTGGTTCTTTACGGTATCCCTGCATGCCCAATATTAGAGTATATGGGAATTAGTTGAAAGTTGTTCAACAACTTTCCTGATTTAGTGGAATCAGTTACAACTTTAGTAACTGACTTCTGTTTGTAACTATCTCCCTTTTTCAACTATTGTACTATATAGATCTGATGTGATCTGCTCCATCCTTTAATGAGAAATTATCAGCATCTCTTTCTTCTCCTTAGTTTCTTAGCTCACTGCATTTTCTCTTTTCTTCAGTTTCGTTTATGGTATCAGAGCTCCAATCTTGGGGCCCTGATTCATTCCTTACTCTCACATGGCTTCCGCTACTGATACAATATCTTCTCCTTCTTCTCCTTTTACTTCCAAAGATTCAAGATTTCCTATATTCTTCAATATGCAGCTGTCAGTGAAGCTGACAAACAAGAATTTTCTTTTGTGGAAACAGATTGTTGAACCACCGATTATTGCTCATCAACTAGAGCACTTTCTTGTCAATCCTCTTATTCCACTACGTTTCTTATCTGATGAAGATCGCTCAGCTGGAAAAGTCAATCCAGCATTTGTAGAGTGGGAGAAAACTGATAAAATGTTGCTCACATGGCTTCAATCCACACTTTCAGAGGAAATTATTAACAAAATTCTTGGAGTTCGACAATCTCATCAAGCCTGGGACAGAATTCATCGATATTTTGATTCGGTGACCAAAGCTAAAGCCAATCAAGTAAGTTCTGAGCTCAAAAATATCAAGAAAGGTGATAGAAGCATTGAAGAATATCTTGCTCGTGTGAAGGCACTTGGTGATACACTAATTGCAATAGGTGACCGATCACTGATAAAGAACTTGTGAGGACTGTTCTTGAAGGCCTACCTGAAGAATATGGTCCTTTCATCACCTACTTCAGAGGCAGAGACTCAAGTTGTTTTGATGATCTAGAGTCTTAGATCTTGGCTCAAGAAGCCATGCTTACAAAATTTCAGTCACATGCTTTAAATCTCAGTTCTGTTAATATGGCTCATAGCTCTCAGTTACCTGTTGCTCCACACATTCCAGATCCACAAGGTCCATCAGTTCAGAATTCCTATGATCAAAGTAATGTTACCAGAAATTTTGTGTAGCAGCCAATCCGTGGTGGTTGGCGTGGAGGTAGAAATACCAGAAATTACATGAACAGAGGTGGCAGAAACCTTGCTGGTGGAAGGTTTTCTGTTGTCTGTCAACTATGCAAGAAAGTGGGTCATGAAGCCACCAATTGTTGGTGGAGATACAATAATAGTTCCTCTTCATCCACCTCTTCGCATTCTCAAATGAACTCCAATTTTCCCATGAACTTTCCAGCTAATTTTCCTGCTGTAGCTAATTTGACTGTTTCTCCACTGTCTCCTAATCTGAGTTGGAATATGCAGCCTTCACCTTCTAGTGTACTTCGCAATATGCAGCAGCCAAATGGTTCTTTTCACAATGTGCAGCAGCCAAATGGTCCTTTTCCCAATATGCAACAGTCAACTCATGCTTCACAGTCTGGCCATCCTCGAGCCTTTCTTGGTTCCTCAGATGCATCCATGGCATTGGATTGGTATCCTGATTCTGGAGCTTCACATCATGTAACTCCCAATCCAACAAATTTGTCACAAAGCAGTCAATATGATGGTCCTGAGCAGATATTTGTTGGCAATGGACAAGGTTTGGCAATATCCTCTATTGGTTCTAGTAGCTTTAGCTCTCTATTTTCTCCACATACCTCACTGCATTTACACAATCTTCTTCTTGTTCCCAAAATTACTAAAAATCTCTTAAGTGTCAGTCAATTTGCGAAGGATAATAATGTTTATTTTGAGTTTCATCCTTCTCACTGTGTTGTCAAATCTCAGGAGTCTCAGGAGGTCTTACTTGAAGGCTTTCTTGGGCATGATGGACTCTACAAGTT